>CM025652.2:6638158-6650350 GCA_014621495.2 Entosphenus tridentatus
ACCCCGCCATTCGCCACGAAGTGACGGTGGCTTCACCAAGGCGTCTGTGCCACGCCAGGTGCACTTTGAGACCACGTGAAGTAGATAAATATAAAGATCCCCCCGTATAGCCTTAACAGACTGTAGGGGCAAGTGCTGTTAGCGAGCACCTATGAAGGCCAGAACGGTACACGATGGGGTGGGTGGCCAGCACCACGCCCGGTGAAGTACATATACAAAGACAAAGATCCCCCATATAGCCTGAACAGACTGTAGGGGCAAGTGCTGTTAGCGAGCACCTATTAAGGCCGCAACGGTACACGAGGGGGTGGGTGGCCAGCGCCACTACTCATTTGAGGCTGAGTCGACCTAGGTGAGGCCCAGGACCGGTTCAGATAATCGTCACTGGTGTTGGCCGTGAGCGGGAATCGAACCCGGGTCGCCAGGTTCATAGCGCAGCGCGCTAACCGCTACATATACACACACAAACACACACACACGTCGCTTGCTATAGGTACGGAGGGATATACAGGCACGCGCGTGCCTATGTGGCACTTTTGGACACGTTTTGTGGACAGATTAAATTCGCAGCCGACACGGCAGAGGTGGCTGACACAGCCAGCTACTGGCTCTCAAGGGGATCCGTCGCGATCCACCACCAGAAAGGGGCCGTCCATAATGACGTCACGCACCTGGGGAGGGGGGGGGTGAGAAATGTGACGTCACATCAAAATGCGCAACTTTAAATAAATTTAGACGACACGTTCTACTTAATTAAATAGACTTTTTAATAAAATTTTCTCCTACATCAGAGTGCAGTGGCACATTAAATACGCACTACAATGACAATAGTTTAAAGCGATTTGAGGCATGTTTTATTTTTGGGGGGTGGGGGGGGGCAGAGCTTTGTGACGTCATATTTGAGGGGGGGGGTCTGACTTTTTGTAACGTGACGAAGGGGTGGGAGGGGGTCAAAAATCGTCCAAAATCGCGTGACGTCATTTATGGACGGCCTCAAAGCTACCGCTAAACAATCACCGGCGATGGATGTAACCCTGTGTAACATTGTACTACAGACATGTCAAGTACTAACGCCATTTATCCCCACATATATATAAAAGGCAAAGTTGTGAATGTGTGTCTGTTCAAAATGTTTAGCGTACTTCCCGACATGCAACAAACTGGAAATTTGCCATGTGGGTACTTTCCAGACTGTACACCATGCACAAATTATTAAAATACACTTTTTTGGGGGGGAGCTCAATAATGCATTTATTTTTTGCACGGCAAGTGAGCTGTGACGTCACATCTGTCACGTGACCCGCGCACGTGGAAGCGTAACGCGTTGTAGTGTCGTGGTTAGCGCTACGCTGCGCTACGAACCCGGCGACCTGAGTTCGATTCCCGCTCACGGCCACACCACCGGTGACGATTATTTGAACCGCTCCTGGGCCTCTCCTAAGTCGACTCAGCCTCAAGCGAGTAACTTCTGTGGTGTAAACATCGCCACTGGGGAGACAAAGGCGGCCGGGTCTGGTGAATCCAAGTCCCGGGCGAAGCCGGGTAGCTACAGCAAGTAGGTAATAAAAGTTACAACTTAACGCGCAGTGGTTCTCAGCCGGGGCAATGTCCCAGGTGGTACGTGTGGTGATTTATAAACGCATAAAATTACATCATGCGTGAGAATCATTGGTGAATAATCACGCGTGAATCTGCCAATATAAATTAACTACGGTAAAAAAATGTTTTAATCCATATGGTAACCTAGAACCATTTTAAATACCTTTCTAAACCCATTGTGGTTTCCAAGATCTTAAAAAAAATATTCTCTTGCAGTTACGAGCTAGTTAGGATGCTTCGCAATGGACAATTGAATTTCGATTTAAAGCTTTCGTGACTGCAGGGATTCGTCTTCTTGGTTCTTTCGGTAAAGTCACGTAGAAGGGAAATAATAAAATAATAAAATAAAACATAATAAAATACAATTCTCACTTGTATTTTATTGTTTTCTTTTTATTATTTTATTATTTCCCTTCTACGTGACTTTACCGAAAGAACCAAGAAAATGGACAATTGGTTCAACTACTTGATGTTGATTATTCGAACATTTATTTCTCATGACCATGTTGGGTCAGGCAAACAAAATTCAACAAAGGGGGGGTAACAGTCGCCAAAAGAAAAAGGTTTGAGAACCACTGGCTTAACGGATGTGTCCTTTCGTCGGGAATTTCCATTTGCCATCAGCCGCAACAATAACACTGGTCAACACACTTTTTCTGGCATAAGGTATTCCAACGGCTTTAAGGTAATTTTGGGGGTGCTGATTACAAATCTGGCATCGGTTTTTGTCTATCACATCAGGTTTTTGAGATATCAAATATTGCATTTTCAATCAAAACTGCAGAAGAAAAATATTAAATGTGGATATCTACATAAAATGATATTATAAACACGCTATCCTAAAAATACAGCACCATATTTTAACACGAAAGCAGTCATTGACTCGCAACAACTTGCAATCATAAGTGACAGAGTTAATTTTGGGTAAAATCAATGAAAATGAGGTATGCCGATAGCATAAAATGAGATGTGATAGAGCAAATCTGAGATCAGATTTGGAATCAGCAGCCTGAAATTAGTCTAAAACAGCTGCAAAAGTCCAGGCCAAAAAAACCCTTTTTTTTGTTGACCAGTGTTATTTCTGTCGACTTATGGCGGCGTTCTGATTCGTCCTGAGATCCACAAACAAAATCTCTTTGCCAACCACGAAATGTCCACCGCTGATTCTAGATTTGAAGCGTTCGTGACTGCAGGGATTCATACTCTTAGGTTTTTTCGGTAAAGTCACCGAGGTAAAAAAATAATAAAATAAAAATTAAAATAACTCAATTAAATCACGTCTTCAGGTGGTGTATCAGTAAATTTAGCCGTGACGGTCCCACCTGAAGACGGAGTCTTGTGTTGCCTCCGAAACGTTGTGATTTAATTGAGTTATTTTCATTAATTTTTATTTAATTATTTTTACCGACGCGACTTTACCGAAAAAACCTAAGAGTATGGCCACCGCTGGTTGGAGGTCGTTAGCAGTGGATAGAGCATGGCTCGTGAGGATGATGATGATGATGATGGTTGTAGCTGTGGTGAGGCCCGGCCTGTAGCCCTAGCGAGGTACCTCGCCACGGTGCACGGCGCCTCCCAGGAGGAGACGGAGCAAGAGGCGCGCCGCGGATCCGTGTCTCGCCGCAGTCACACGCGGGGGCCTCGCTCCTACCACTTGGTGACTTGTGAGTGTGTGTGTGAGTGAGTGTGTGAGTGTGTGTGTTGATGAGTGAGTGTGTGTGAGTGTGTGTGTGTCAGTGTGTGTGAGTGTATGAGTGAGTGTGTGTGAGTGTATGAGTGAGTGCCACGGGTCAGTCGACCCGTGGCACCTGCTGGGTCTGCCCCGTGACCTCCTGCCAGCGGGCGTTCGACACTGCACTTGGCCTGGCACAAGCGTCGTGGTGACGTCACCGCCACTTAGTGGCGAATGGCGGTTGTTGTTGTTGTGAGCGAGTGTGTGAGAGTGTGAGTGTATGAGTGAGTGTGTGTGTGAGTGAGTGTGTGTTGATGAGTGAGTGAGTGTGTGAGTGTGTGTGAGCGAGCGCGTGAGAGTGTGAGTGAGTGTGTCAGTGTGTGTGAGTGTGTGTATGTGTGAGTGTGTGTATGAGTGAGTGTGTGTGTGAGTGTGCGTGCGTGTGTGTGTGTGTGTGCGTCGATGCGTGAGTGTGTGCGTCGATGCGTGAGTGTGTGAGTGGATGAGTGTGTGAGTGTGTGGCCGGGTGCGGTCCTGGCCACCCACCCCCTCGTGTGCCGTGCCGGCCTTCTTCACAGGTGCTATTCGCTAAGCACTTGGATGACGAAGTGGGAGAGTGATCCGCTAGAGTGGCCCCACTCCCGCATGTTGGCTTCTGACCCACAAGCGCCCACTCGGCAGGCAATTTAGACCTTTCTAGATCGATTGATCGATCTTTCTCAGTTTGTATGTGTACATCGATATATTGGTGTATCCAGGGCTTAAATTCTCATTTAATAGTTCCCAGGTGACTGGTAGACTAGAGAAACGCACGTGACGAGTAGCCACAGACATATATCGAGACGTGTATACTGGATGTGATGTGCCGGGTGAGCAAATATCTTCCGGGTTTCGGATCCCGGACAGACCCTGCTGAAATTAAGCCCCCGGATTGTCCACAATAATCACGATAAAATGTGACACATTCACGCACAGGTTCTACTTGTGCACAAATCTCAACACACTCGTCAACAAACGCCGTGGCCTTAATACAAAAACGTATCGGAAAACTATATACAAGAGGTGACGTCTCGGGCTATGGGCCTTCTTCATTGCACATTACTGACGAAGGGCTATTTCCCGAAACGTCACCCATGATATATTATTATTGATGAATGTGTTGTTAACTGTGCACCACTGCCACCAATTGAGCTGCAACAATCATCACCAATTTGATCGACGAATGCGCATGCGTGTTTTGCCAAGTAGCTATATACATATTTCTGTACATGTGTACACTACAAGTGAAACGCACCCACACAGTGATGTCACCACTCGGGGGTATATATATATACAAATGATACGATCTACAACCTGTGCACATATACACAAGAAAAATTGCACGGTTCTCGCCAGACATAATCACACGCTTGGCAGGTGGATGTATACATACACATGTGATGGTGTAGGGGGCTCACGCCAAGTTTATTTGGGGGCTTACGCCTAACAAGGGACGCCCTCGACTCTACTTCCCAGGGGACAGGGTCCTGGGGGTTCCTACCACCCCGGGTATCTGGGCTCTCCTCCCTGCACGGGCAGAGGGCCAACCCCACTTGGGCCGGTCGGGTGAGTGGCCACCCTTAGCCTCCTGTCTGACCTTCGCTACCCCGGGTCCCAACCTACAACCTCTCCCGTCTCTCACGACGACCCCTCTTACGTCACGGGCTTCCCCCTAAATACCCCCCTGGGACATGACGTCACCGTCCCACTGGATCTCCCCGTGACGTCACTCACTCCTCTACACATAGACGCACGCTGCAACAGGTGTAGTAATATACCTGCAAATGCATTCTCTCCGATGCATCGGCTACTATTGGTAGGTAGTTACATATGTAATTACTGTATTTTTGTACGCATATACTGTGCACTAAGAGGTGTAATCTGCACGCACGTGTGAACGGTCTGGTACTCTTTTGACAGGTGACAATATCCATAATCGTTGGTTCTTTCGGTAAAGTCACGTAGGTATAAAATAAAATTAATAAAATCACGACGTTTCGATCGCAACACAAGCAGTCATCCCACCCGATGATGAACCAAAGAGCATGGATCCCTGCAGTCACGAAAACTTCAAATCTAGATAGGTGAGAATATCGTATATATTGAGAGGAAGCGGTGATACTGTTGGTCTGCACGCGCGTTTGGGTCACAGCTGTGCCCCCAAGGAGTTGCTAGGAGTTAAAGCGCAGACCGAGACCTCAACACCCACACTCGAGTCGAGAACTGGAACTCAACCCACTCTGCAGCCCAGCCACACACAACTCATCACTTTTATTCATTCTAGATTTGAAGCTTTCGTGACTGCAAGGATTCATACTCTTAGGTTTTTTCGGTAAAGTCACGTAGGTAAAAAAAAATAATCAAAAAATAAATAAGAAAAATATTAATAGAAGTAAAATAAATGTGATTTCTTATTTTATTTCTATTATTTCAATTATTTTTATTATATATTTTTACCTACGTGAGTTCATCAAACACTCTCTAACCCAGAGCGAGAACACGACACCCACTCGATAGCCCAGGCCTTACCCACTCTCTCGCCCTGACCGAGAACTCACAACACCCTCTCTGGAATTGTCCAAACATCCAACGGTGGCAGGAAACCTCCTGAAACCACGAGTCTCGGGACGACGTCACCTTCACGAATCCCCCCCCCCCCCGAACGTTGCGCGCACGTAGTTTCACGTGGGTACACGCAGAGAGCTACGATATCGATGTCTTCTTCACGTTTGTGATACTGCTTTTTATTTGGTAAAATAAAGCCTACGGATAATTTTTCGATTTAAAGCTTTCGTGACTGCAGGGATTCATCTTCTTGGTTCTTTCGGTAAAGTCACGTAGAATGGAAATAATAAAATAATAACAATAAAACATACAATAATTCTCACGACGTTTCGGCCAGTCTTCTCGACAGACCTGTTCTCCACCTGAGGACGGCTGCTTGCGTTGTGGCCGAAACGTCGTGAGAATTATTTTATTGGTTTATTTTTATTATTTCCATTCTACATGACTTTACCGAAAGAACCAAGAAGATGAATCCCTACGGATAATGTTCAGTGCCTGCCGAGTGCGTTAAATGTGTCCCGTCCGCTCTCGTGTCGTTTCGCCGGCTTTTGTGAGACCCCCGCCTTGAGTTTTGCGACGAAACTTTTTTTTTTGCTAAAGATAAACATACTCACATTCGTCAACTCAACAAATTTAAACACGCATCAATAACACTGGTCAACACACTTTTTCTGGCAAAAGGTTTTCCAACGGTTTTAAGCTAATCCAAATCTGGCATTGGTGTGGTTTTCTCACCTGATGATTGCTTGTGTTGCAATCGAAACGTTGTGATTTATTAAATTTTATACCTACGTGACTTTACCGAAAGAACCAAAGCGTATGGATCCCTGCAGTCACGAAAACTTCAAGTCTAGATTCATAATGGTGCTGGTGAGGATTAATGCCCACTTAAGTGTATGACGTGAATATTCAGGGGGCTTCAAGAAAATGTGAACACTTCGGAGAATTTGCAACAAAACCACCAGAAACGTGACTCCGGGCTCTGGAGACCACCTGGAGAAGATTCAAAGCAACGTGTTGAATGGCGAACAAGTGGAGACTTTTACTTTTTGAAGCTATTAACATCACATGTGTTATCATGTTACAGTATATTATGTTCTTTTTCCATTAAAAACGATAGTCCCATATAAGTGTTAAAAAAAATGTGAAGCACCCTGAAAAATCTTCAAACATTCCATATAAACTTAAGTCAAACTCTTAAAAACAAAGTTTTTTTTATTAAAACATTCTCTTCAAATTGTTGCAAGTCAAACGTACCAAGGAGGACGTGGGTACTGTACTGTAGAGCGGAAGCTCAAAACCCCAGCAGAGCGCGTCTTCTCTGCTCTGCGAACAATCTGGGGGGGGGCAGTGCCCCCCCCCAGATTGGTTGGTCTTGGAAAAAAAAAACTTGATAACGTCACAAAATGTCATCTGTACACGAATTAGGATTTGTGTCGAGAGTGATGTATGGTGGCTGGATTAAGTGAACAAATATCAACGGTTTATTATCCTTGTGCAGCCATCTGTGGAAAGATGGTACAAAACAATAAACTACCAAAAGTTTATTGAGAAGTGTCCCCACCACGCTGCTGGTATGGGCGAGATTTTTGTTAAAATGATCTGTGGGAAATAAAAAAAATTCCCAGGACAGCTGCTAACTTCCAACAACAAAACATCGCTACATGACCCACGAAAGCACCCTTGCTCCGAGACCGGGATGGCAGAGCTTACATTGTGTTACCGTAAGTCGTAAACGGTGAGGCACTCAAACCCTTCGTCATACTTATCACCACCGTTATAAAGTATGTCCTGCTTTGTGGGAAGCCAACAGCGATTGGTTCTTTTTGCTAGAATGGTGCCTGCCACAAGAACATGGAATTTCTACAAGGGACTGTTCAAAAGATACGATTGCTGCTCCTTTGCCAATTTTCACCAAGGACGGACTTACTTCTTAAAAACTAATAATGGCAACGAGTTGGGACCTTTTAGGTCTGGCTGTCTGATGAATTGTGAAAATGGTGGAAGGAGTAAACGGCCTTGAAAGGCTGAGGCCGTTGCACCCAGGACTCTGGCTGTCCCTGCTTGGGTAGAGTAACATGTCTACAACAATCCAGGGTGAGGTCAGGGCCATGTTCAAAGGTCACTATCGCGGCCAAGGCCCCAGCGTTTTAGTCAAACTCCGCTGTCAGTGTGTCACGTCATGGAGCGATGAAAAACCCCGTTCACTCGCAGAGCAGCAGCAGTGGAAGCAGCAATCTAAGTGGAGATCGGACAGCCGTTTCTGCGATCTGTTCAAGTGACATTTCCTCTCATCTGCTCACAAGGGGGCGCTACATTCCCACATACGCGCCCTGCTACAGCGAAACACCTCAAGCCAGAGGTCGCAAACGGGTTTTGATTCCTTACCTGTACCCGGCCGCACCAGGGTCGCAAACGGGTACCTGTACCCGGCCTGGTACGGGTAGCCAGGTATCGGGTAGGGTACGGGTATCGGGTACCCGGTTGCGACCTCTGCCTCAAGCCATGGCCCCGACGCAGGAGCCGGCTGTCCCTGCTCAGGAAGTCAACAACATCTCGACAACGTTCCAGTATCGTAATTAGGGTCAAGACCAGCCATCAACACCTCGAGCCAATGGCTCCGATACATCCCAGCTCTCCCTGTAGCCTTCCTAGATGACGTCAGGGTCAGGTTCGAGGTCAGATAAGGGTCAAGGTCAGCCTGTTCCATCTTCTCTACCGCCCTCAATCCGTCCCCCTTCACTCCCATCTTTCCCCAGAGCCTTAGACATCAGGTTCTGCGTCAGGCTAAGGCAAAGGGTCAAAGTTACGCCCGGCTGGCGCTACCAACTAGACCCTCGAGACAAAAGGCCCCGTTAACAACTGGGCTTCGCATGCGGCCTTCCCAATAACACCTCGGGGTCAGATTCTTGGTCAGGCCAAAGATCAGAGGTCAGCGTGAGAAGCCGGTCACGGGCAGCGCTACCCCCGCCCGCAGCTCCCGACCAACCCCCTCAATCCCTGTCCCCCTCTGTGTCGGGCTCCGAGCCGTCAGACGGCGGCGAGAAGCCGATGGCGCTGATGGCGGTGTGCAGGGCCTCCACGGTCGCGCGGGGGCCCTCCCTCTCCTGCCACGCGAGCAGCGCCTCCAGGGCCGCCCCCTCCTCCTCCTCATCGTCCTCGTCCTCCCCGCGTCCTGCTGCGCTGCCGGCCTTCGCCCCGCCCTCTCCGTCCTCCTCCTCGTCGTCGTCGTCGCCGCCGCTCTCCAGGTGCTGGACGAGCGCTCGCCAACGCGCGCCCACCAGCAGGGCGCACGCCTCCAGGTGCCGCGACGTCACGGCGCGTGCGGCGCCCTCGGGGCCTGCGGGGGAGGGACCGTCGCGCCGAGTTCACCCGGTCGTCGGGCGGCGAGAGCGCTTTGCGTGCTCGACCAATGTGTTTTGTGCGGCGTGGCGTTGGACGTAACCACCCTCTCTGTTGTGTGCCAAGCCAGTTTTAACCCTCTGATGACGTACATGTACATCATCTAGAATGTGTCGTGTTCGCTACAGTTCGCTGCGGTGAGTACAATGTCTTTTAAAAAAAGCACTACTACGCCTCTAAATAAAATTTACGCTGAACCGCTTACACGTTCCGAGATTCAGCGGTGAACGGGACACCACCCTGCAACTTGCAGACATCTCGGAACGGGAAAGGTTAGGTTGCTCGCAAACTGCACTTTCCCCCAATTGTGTTCATCTTCATGCGTCTCTCGATCAATCTGCGTGTCCCCGCGTCTCTTTGTTATTGAATTGATCTGTGTGACGCTGTGTGGGTGTCCTTGCGTGCTCTGTACACGATGGTCCCTGCTCACTTCGGTGTGCCTGTGCGTCCTTCAACTCAACCTTGTGTTCAACTACATGTCCCGCGTGCTTCCCCGCGTGTCCTCCACTCTGTCCAGCCCCCCCCCACCCCATGTCTCCGTGCGTATCTCACTGTCTCCATCCTTGAGCAGCCCGTCATCGTTATCTTGCTCATCCTCGGTCTTGATTTCCTCTGACGGAGGCTGCACACAAACACAGGTACACACATGCAGGTATACATTCACAGATGTGTACATTCATACGGGCACGAAAACGCACATGCGTGCAACGCGTTTACGATTTTGCCGTCTTTCCCCGCATTTTATGCCAATTGTCCCCTTGGCGTCATCAGATGAAAAATCCATTGGAATCTCTCCCAGAGAAGGCGCGGATATCACAGAGGTACCACTGAGAAACCCCCGTTCAAGTGACTGATGCAGATTAAATTGTACACTGTTATGAGCCTTGGCTGGGAATCGATCTTAACCTGCTGGGTTGGTAGTGAAGTGTGCAACCAATGCTAAAGACAAAGCTAACCTCTATAGCCTTTAACAGACTGTTGAGGCAAGTGCTATTAGCGAGGATGTATGAAGACTGGAACGGCATACGCGGAGATGGGGTGGCCAACACCACTCCCGGCCGCCTTTGTCTCCCCAGTTCTGATGTTTGCACACTGCACCAGCTGCTCATTTAAGTCCGAGTCGACCTAGCAGGCCCAGGACCGGTTCAAATATTCGCCACCGTCACCGCCGCGAGTGGGAATTGAACTCGGCTGGCAAGGTTCAGGGTGCAATGCCCCAACCATTGCACCACCACCGCTCTCCACTATCATTACACCCACACACACATCAGATGATCATTTATGGCTAGGTGAAGTGAATGAAAAGAGGGGGGGGGCAGGGGAAGTCCGTGCAGGGCGTACAGGCATCTCCCTGGCAAGCCGCGTCACGATGTTCTCCAGGTACTCGGGCAAGCTGCGGAACTGCTGATTGGTCGGCTGGAAGAAGTGAGGGCTCCGGCGGGAGAGCAGACGCAGCGCGCGCCACCCGTAGTTGGAGTCATTCACCACCCTGGTGGGGGGGGGAGGCACAGAGCGACATCACCCACAACCGGCAGCTCGGACAGGGGCATTGGCGCACCCACGCTGGCGCTGCCGCTAACACCAGCACCGACACGAGCAGCACTCGGAGGAAGCCCAGTACCGATTCAGATATTTCTCACCGATGTTGACCGTGAGCGGGAATCGAACTCGGGTCGCAGGGTTCAGGAGCGCAGTGCGTTAACCGCTGCGCAACCGCCCCCCCCGTAACACTCGCACTCACGCTTACTGGAACTATCGCTAACGCTAGCACTAACATTATCATGGGGGGTTGATATGGCCTAAGTGGCAGAGCCGTCCACTGTGTGTTGCGGATGGTTCATGGTTTGAACCTAGCAGCCTGCCCTGGTTACAACTGCGGGTGTATTCACCTTGAAAATGCTACGCGGCGTCTACTTCCCAGTACACAGTCAAGCCCCCGTGACGTTATTCACATCACGACCATTGTGTGCCGGCATCACAGTCCAAATCTGGCGACGTCACCGCTAATGACACAACTGGGATTGTACACAACGACCATCACGCCCACCCCCCCCTCCGCCCCGCCCACCACCGCAAAAACACGTGGCAGGACCCTCCTGAAAGACAGCCACGAGACTTGGCAAACGAGGCTTATTTTGGAGGCTTCTCCCTGGCAAACAAGCGTGAACAAATAACATCGAATAATGGCAGCAACACGGGGAGAGCCAGCCGCGTTGTTCGCTAGGGCGCCGCCACCGCTCCTCACTTGTACTCGCGGTCCACCATGCTCTCGGGGTCCGCCTGCTCGATCGCCTCGTCGAAGAACTCCTCCAGCGACGGCAGGAACTCCCTACACGCGGACACGCGAGCGCCACCACCAGCTCACCGCCACGCCAAGCTCCACCAGACGGCACACGCCACAGCAATCCAGCTCGCCCGACAAATCACGAGCAAGAATCAACAGCTCCCCAGTACTCCACACCCCCACTGCTCACCAGCATTGCGGCTCACCTGATGACTCACCATGATAGAGCAATGGGAAACAGCTCACCAGTACAGTGCTACAGCTCACCAGCATTGCAGCTCACCTGATGACTCACCATGATAAAGCAATGAGAAACAGCTCACCAGTACAGTGCTACAGCTGATCAGCATTGCAGCTCACACAACAGATCACCAGCACATAGCAATGGTCAACACCTCATCAGTACAACCCGCTCACTACAGCGCTCCATGATCTATTAGCTCACCGGTTTGCCAATAACCTCAAAATGGTTGCCACGGTGGCAATGTTTACTACATCGCCTGGTGTGCAGGAGGTCGTGGGTTTTAGCTTGACCCCGATTCCTGTATATAGGCTTGGGCAGGTCACATCGCTCGAGGGGTTAATGGATGATGGTCAAGTATAATGATGGAGCCGCAGCCGAGGAACGGAA
>CM025652.2:6660350-6676691 GCA_014621495.2 Entosphenus tridentatus
TCACGACGTTTCGGCCACAACGCAAGTAGCCGTCCTCAGGTGGAGACAGAGTCTCCTCGACAGACCTGTTCTCCACCTGAGGACGGCTACTTGCGTTGTGGCCGAAAGCTTTAAATCGAAAGGTAAGGTAATTTACCCTTTTCACCGGGTAAAAGGGTAAAGGTGTCGACATGCCAAGGGGCAGAAGAATTACCCGGTAGGGTAAAGGTAGCGCGAAGTATTACCCGGTAAATACGGTGCCTTGTTTACAGATAAAAGCTCCGTGGCGCAATTCGTGGCCTCCATTTAACAAGTAATATTAAAACAAACTTTTTTTTTTAAACACGCTTTTATTAAATGTTACTAGTAATGGCAGAACTCTACTACGACACCAGGAAGTGGCCCCGAAGCTTGCCAGAACGTAAGGGGCCGTAGCCAATTAGAGCCAACGTCAGTTGAGCGTGGTCAATTAGACCCAAGCCGAAATATAACACATAAAAAAGAATGTTGAAAAATATATACATTTTTTATGATAGAATATATTGTCATCAGTATGACATAAGTATACCAAGTTTGCAGTCGATACCACATTAGGAAGTGGGTTAAAATTGAGTTGCAAGATTTGAGGATATGACGACAACAACAACAGACAGAGTGAGTTAAAAGAAAGCGTGTAAAATTGGAATAATCGAGAGTATTCTATATGCATAAAGTGCTCTACCTAGCATTTACCGTTATAAAACTTTTTCATGCGTAGTAGTACCCCAGTAATTACCCTGTAATCGGGTAATTTGTATGGGGTAAGGGTAAAAGGTTGGGTAAAAGGTAGGCTCGTTGCTTTTTACCTTTTACCTTACCTGCTAAAGGGTAAAAGGTAGGGTAGAGTGATTGTATTGTGGTAAGGTAGGCTCGTTGTTTTTACCTTTCAACTTTTACCTTACCGAGGCCTACCCAGAGGTACAAAACGGAATAAACATTGGGAATAAAACAAAATAAACTTTTATTCTCAACTCGTCTTCTCCCCCAGTTTGGCTAAACAGCGGTGTCGCGCTCTTCTCTACCGCAGGCCCCGTGAGCGAGTGGTGTAAATTCCACATTACCACGACGGGGGCATGTACATTATATGCACATACGATAACCAGCGTTGACTTTCCAAAAAAAAGTGACGCATTGCTATCGACCTAAGATGAATTGGCTACGGTATTTGAAACCTAGATTGAAAACTCGTTGCTTTAGAACTGCTTTGTGTTCAATGTTGTTGTACCCCCCCACCACCGCATCTCCGATTAGCACACGGTTGGATACGTACGGTGCGAAAGAAGTGCAACACGACTGTAGGGGCCAAGTGCTGTGATAGCGAGTAGCAGCACCTATGAAAGTCCAGCACGGCACACGAGGGGAGTGGGGGTGGCCAGCACCACGCCCGGCCGTCTTTGTCTCCCCAATTCGCGATGTTTTACACAACCGCACCGGGTACTCATTTGAGGCCGAGTCGACCTAGGGGAGTCCCAGGACCGATTTAGCGGGAATTCAACTCGGGACACCGGGTTCGTAGCGCATGGAGAGGTCTCTCATGAGCACGGCCACACTCACCGTGAGCGCTTTCCTGCTCTCCGTGAAGTCGAACAACATCGCCGTGGACATGGCGACCACCCCCACCGTGTGGACCGGGGTCCTAAGAGGGGGTAAGAGGGGCCGAAACACCCGAGGCCCCCCTGAGAGGAGACTTAAAGAGACTACGGGGGGTTCCTGAGAGCCCTTGGGAAGGCAGAGAGATGAGTGGAGGGGGTCCTGAGACCCGATAATGGTACACCCGCCACAGTAATCCCGCTTAGCGAAGCACGCCGGGTTCTGAGATGATCAAGACGTGAGGGGGGGGGGCTCAGAGAGTGGGGAGCGAAGCGGTGGGGGTCCTGGGACCCCTAGGAATGACAGCAGACCCCTGAGAGGGGGTAGAACGCACGGGGTCCCCTCGGGACCAGGTGATCAGCGTTGGCGCCCAGGGGTAGGCCTCGGCTCAAAGTATCGCGAGACTTGACGATGTCTCGCGAGACTTGACGATGTATCGCGAGACTTGACGATGTATCGCGAGGCTTGACGAAGTATCGCGAGGCTTGACGATGTCTCGCGAGGTCTCGCGAGATCTCGGTTGAGCCGTCGCTCTAGATTTCGTAATTCGTACAAGCGTCCGGGTACTCAAAATACTAGTTTACATGCGCATACCGCGTAGAGTCTTGTCGTGTAAATCTGCGCAATAATTATAACTGTAATAGTTGATGCAAGACATAAGCAGAAGCATTTAATTGTGCAGTTTGTAAGAGTGTCAAATTTATATCGGCCATGAAACTTAAACCTTAGTTCGCACGCGTATAGCGACTTTTGTGCGTTTCATAAGCACCTTTTACATTTCCTAGTCCACACGGACTAGGGTGCGGGGGGGATGGGGTGGGGGGTCGTGAGTGCGCATGCGCGCCGAGAGTGTCCACGCCGTCTGTTGCTGCAGCCGTGGTAGCAGCAGCAGGAGGAGGAGGTGAAGGTGGTGAACGAGGTTTACGACTGCTGCTGCTGTTGTTGCTGCTGCTGCTGCAAGAACAAAGAGGACATGGGAAAGAAGACGCCGAAAAAGTTGGACACCGCGCAACATGGTTAGTGAAAGTGGTTGTTGGTGGTGGTGATGACGACGATCCGTCATCGTTATCAGCGTTCTCAGCGTTCTCCTCATGGTCATTCGAATTCTCTTCACGGATATTAAATATGCAATGACCTGGCATCGTTGTGGCTATCGTCATCGTCGTCACAGGACTCATACCCGTCATGGCACTGGAGTTGTTTAGTTCTCCTTACCCCGCACCTCCGATTCGCGCGCGGTTGGCTACGTACGGTGCGAAAGAAGTTCAACACGCACGCGTAGCCGTCATCGCCGTTCTCGTTTTGTCCTCGGCATAATCTGCATCACCAGCTCCATCATCGGCTTCACGCCATCGTCACGGCCATTAACGTCTCCACGAGCCGTCAAATCGTCAGCGTCGTCGGCGTTTGCTCATCGTCGACATCGTCTTCATCGCCGTGCGTTGCACCGCAGCGCATGGACGCAGCCTTGCAGTGAGACCAATGCGATGTGTTAGCGCCGTACCTTGCACCGTGCAGCAGTTTTGGCACGCGATGTATGGGCGCCATCGCACAGTACGACGCTGTGCGAACGGTACGGCGCTGTGCGAACAGTACCGCGCTGTAAGAACAGTACGGCACTGTACGAACAGTACGGCACTGTACGAACAGTACGGCACTACGAACAGTACGGGCCTGTACGAACAGTACGGCCCTGTACGAACAGTATTGCACTGTGCGAACAGTACTACACTGTACGAACAGTATCGCACTGTGTGGACACGACAGCACGGTGTAGACAGTATCGAACTGTACAGACACGACAGTAGTGTGTAGACAGTACGGCACTGTACAGATACGCCCGCACTGTAAATACAGTACCACACTGTACGGACACGACCGCACTGTATGGACAGTGCCACGCCGTCAATGTGCCTCCATTGAGTGTCGCTGTGCAGCAGCAGCAGTGCCACGTATTTGCACTGTGCCAAGTGTTTGCACTGTGCCACGTGTTTGCACTGTGCCACGCTGCACCCCTCACTACCGCACTGTACTCTTGTGGGTCAAATGCCAACGAGGTAACGATTTGACGACCGCGATTTGGCGGTGTCACGATTAATTCAAATGGTCGATGTCTCTCGTGTCTACGCTCAGTGATCTTTTTTCTCTGTCTCGCTCCGTATCATGTGCTCAGCTGCCAACCCATACGGTGTTGCCCGTGTTCTTGTACAGGGAAATTGAGTTTTCATGTCCATACGGCGTGTTTGTGTTTCTGCCTTGTGATGGGACTTTGTCGGATGAAGGTTGAGATTTATCAGGGGCACGGGGTGACCAATACGGTCTGAATTGGTCTGTAATAAGGTAGGGGCACCAATAAGGTGTTGACAGCTATGAATGTGTTCTGTCTGAATCGTTCGTTTTGTCTGTATCATGTCCTCTGTTTGATCTGTTCTGCCCGGCTGTTCCATCTATATTTGTATAATATGTTCAGTCTCGTGCCGTTCTGCCCATTATGTACTCTTCCGTCATGTTCTTGTCTACCGTGGCCTGTTCTTTCTCGTGTGTCAGACACGATGGTCTCTCATGCAAAATCTCTTCGCGAACGAGGAAAAATAAAGACTTATGGCACAGATAATAAAATCAACACATTCGTCAAGAACACCGTGGCAACAAAATCTCCAATAGCTGACGTTTTGGGCAACTACCTTTCATAACTGGTGACGTAACTTAAGCCACCACTGGTACACATTGGCGCATTGCAATGAATGCATTGACCGTGCAACCCAAACTTTGGACTGTATAGGAGGCCGATCGGGATACTATGAGGCTCAATGATACAGAGGCCCGTAAATAAGAATGGAAATGCATTTAAGGCTAGCCACATTCGTATGATTGTGCCCATGCAGCCCAAAACTATGGACCTTATAGTAAACCACTCTGTAGTCGGCACTTCTTCAAGGGAAGTGGAGGAACAGCAAAACTAATTGCCCTCTTTCCTGAAGCCCTCCTTAGCATATTTCCACTCTACGCAAGAATATAATCGAATGTGTTTTGACATCACTAGAGACTATTAATAATACAATGCCCAGCCGTAGCCTTAAGGTATATTTTTGATATTTCATTCACAGTACTGTGTTTTATGTAACCAATAAATAAAATAAAGCAACCGAGACCCAAGCCAAATTAAATAAAGCATTTGAAACCCACGAAACAACATTGCCACTTACAAGGGCGGCTGGGGTTACATATGACATTTAAGTCGACATTTTAAATACATTTTAGGTGCACAATATATTTTTTTACTTTCGTGTTCCTCGTGTAGAGAGAAACAGAAGCACATATTCTGGAACGGCCAACGTAGTATTTGTTTTTTTTTATAATCACAGTAAGGCACGTATACTATGTTTTTATATATAACAAATATAGACTAACTTTAACAATATCAAAGCTTGAGACTTGTGTGTGACAGCCTGTGACACAGTTAGAGTCGTGCATCTGCTATATAAGAGTTGTACTTTGTGTGGGGCATGGAGTTTCGAGTTAAAATCTGTTTTCAATTTAAATTCAGAATTTGTTGCGCGTCCAAAAGTGAACCAACTTCACCAGCTTTTTATTAAGCTTGCGGTGGCATTTGTATGGTTATGTAATAGTTGTGCCCACCCCAGCCAATAATATGATTCATATTATTCATTCAAAATTGCCATTAAATTAAATAATCGACATCTGTCATTCCACCCCTACTCAGTAAGCATTTCTCAAGCATGTGAAAAAAATCTTCCTCCTGCCACTAAAAATGGTATTTGGTCTACTTTACCACAATGTCCAGGCGTAAAAAAATAAATGGACGAACCCACACTTTACCCCACCACGCATGACCTGCGTGTAACCTATTGCCTCGGTGGACAGAGCAGAGAGGTGGGGGCGGCGGGGAGGGCATTTGAGGAATGTCCAACTTTAAATCAACTGCCGTGCTGTGAGATGGAACTGGTAACATCTGGATTACAACTTCAAAGTCCATTATGCTCCTTGCGTGAGATTTTAGAAGTCTGCCCGCCACGTTTTGCACTCGCCCTCACTTGCCAGACAACTTTCGGTTGCATTAACCCACAGACGAAGATCCAGACTGTTGGCTCTTTTGTTAACGAGCTCCTATGGAGGCAGACATGGTGCACGAGGATGTGGTGTGGCCAGCACTCCTCTGGCCTGCCTGTTTACGCGTCACACTTGCAATTGAGGTTGTCCTGGTCTCTTACTGATTTCTCACCTGTTCAAACAAATCAACTTGACACACTCCGCCAGGAACTCCTTTTTAAGGCAGCGGATGGGAAGCAAACCCAAACGTCCGAACTCGCGGCGCAGTTCACAAACCATTGCGTGACCACTCCCCACATTCGAAAACACACGACTATACTACTCTTGGCTGGAAATTTCAACCTGTTCATTAAACCCAGAGCGAGAGTTTCCACATTCCCAGTATATTCCCTGCAGCGTTATTCAATGGCAGAGCAAGACCCACAGCAGCATTGTTAGCACTGCCGTTGGTTTTCCACATGCAGTTGAGATGCTCTTATTATATGTGAGTTCTTAATAATGCATCAATTATATTTACAGCCCCTTTGTAAATCCACTGATGGACGAAAACCTTTTCATGCCCTGGCAGCCGTTAGTGTTGTTTGGCTGTGTTTCACCCGGTGGGGGGGGGGGGGACCCAGGATCGGTTCAGATAAAACTTGCCACCGATGTTAGAGGCTTGCCTGGAACGGAACTTGGATAGCTCTAGATTTGAAGTTTTCGTGACTGCAAGGATCCATACTCTTTTTACCGAAAGAACCAAAGAACTTGGATAGCCTTTGTTGTGCCATCACTCCCATCCCTTCTGAAAAATAGATTTTCTTTGAAATTAGTAATTTTGGAAAATAAGCCAAGATAATTAAACAATAATTGTATCCACACAGGTTTTAGTATAGCAGCCATTAGAAAATACATATTCAAAATATTAATGTCACAAGTCAATAATTATTGTTACATCTTTCAAATTAATTCTTAATCCAGTTATTAATGCTCATAAGTACGATGAAGATTAACAGACACTTTTTGAACAACTCGGCACAGCTGAAAATGTGTGTCCTCATAGTGGTCACATCAGGCAACTCATGTGTGAAGCGAAGTCATGCCTGTGCAAAGCACTCTGGGTATTTAAAATATGGCAGTTAAATCGTGTTACATCATTATGCAAATTAGTTATTGGTGATTGTCAAAGCAGCTGAAATTTACGGGAAGTTAGCCCATACACATCCAAAGTAATGTGTATCTCTGAAGCTAAAGTAAGTTGAGTTTCAAAAAAACGGATTTGAATAGAGGTAAATCAATAAAATGCAATCAGGATCTGAAAGCAGATGTCTTGAAATGGCTATGTAATTAACTCTGTTTATGATATTTACGTATAACAAAGCACTGATGTCACATTCGCATATGATTTGCCCAAATTATAAATAATTCTCACAATGCACGATTCCATTTCAGCCGAGCCACCTGCATCTCCTTGACTTTGAATCCAGTAGTGAGCCAGGGTTTATACCCAGGTCTGTAGCTGTCCTAATTCAATACCCCTGAGATCGTCATTATTACAGAACACAATTCAACACAATGCACAGCCCTTTGTGAATCCAAGGGGTTTGTTTGACCATACTTCACCGTGCTAATTAATGCGGGGTTGGTAAAGGCGGGGGGGAGCATAGACGTGGGGGCATAGTAGTACAGTAAAATGGGTGTTGCTGCCAGCACTCTCTGCTGCCTACTACAGTGCAGCCTAGTACAGCCTCGGAACCTATGACAACCTATGATGCATGGTTAGTTGCCTTTCCAGGCACTGTCTAGCAGAGGTCGCAACCGAGTACCCGATACCCGTACCCTACCCGATACCCGGCTACCCGTACCCGGCCGGGTACGGGTAGCCGTTTGCGACCCTGGTGCTGCCGGGTACGGGTAGACCGTGAGTCACTGGTGAGTAACCGTTTGTCGCTCATTTCAGGTAGGGTACGGGTACGGGTAGGGAACGGGTACCCGTACCCGGCCGGGTATGGGTACGGGTACCCATTTGCGACCCTGGTGCGGCCGGGTACGGGTAAGGAATCAAAACCCGTTTGCGACCTCTGCTGTCTAGGTCACTGTTCTTCACTAATCTTCAGAGGGGGACCACTTTCGCCGGTAAGACATCATCAGTGTGAGGACCGCCACGCATTTCAATCCATTGGGTTTGACAGCGTGATGGGGCGTTTTCACATTTGTTTATTGTCGGGGGGCTGCAGATCAGTGCCCACCAGTGGCCCGCGGGCCTTGCAAGGAAGAACACTCGTAAAGGTTCAAACCTACTTATCCTCCGAGATCTGAAGAGATTGGGCGCATTCCGGATGATGCGGTCGTCAGTTTTGTGGGCCAATTTATCGAGGAATCCCAGCGTGTTGGCAATGCTGGTTCAGTTGCTCTGATACAGCCATTGTGAACCTCCCTGAGAAAGAGAGACTGGGTCATTCTGAGCTACCAGGCATGTAAGAATGCAGCTGCCTATCCTCCACCATTGTGCTTTCATCATCAGATTTTGGAGTCACGGTTTGAATCGAGGGTGGATGTTTGGTCTCGTTTGCCCCGTCTGTCTCGTTTGCATTGTCTTTTTCCGTCTGGTTTTGTTCATTGCATTCGCCTGAAGGTAACAGCTGCACATTATTTAAGTACACCATTAACATTTCTTACACACGTGCACACATGTCATGAGGGTAAGATTAGCCGAACTGATACATCGGTACGTGTCCCTGAGCCATTGAACCAGGATCTCAGTTGCTCTGACATTGCCATTATGAACCTTTTGGAGACACCAAATCTTGGCTGTGTTGCACACAATATCTCAGTAGGTTTGACGTGGCCATTCTGAACCGCATTTGGAGAAGAGACACCTCGACCCAGATCTGAACACCAGGCTCACAGTGGCCGTTATGACCCCCCCCCCCCCCTCCCAAAAAAAAACTGGGTGCCGTGACATGCAGTGCAAATATATGTGTGTGTATAAATATACATGTGTTAAGTACAACCACGCAGAGACGAGGAATACTAGATGGGCTGTTGCCGTTTATTAAACCACTCTCACACTCGGCATCCTACACTCACACCAGTGTAGGTGCACTCTCTCTCGGTCCTTCACCCGGACACTGAACACTATTTGGGCCCTACCCTCGGCTATCCTTTTGGCTCTCTCACTCGTCTGCCCGGAGCGGGGGATCAGCCAACACCTCTCCGCGACGAGGAGAGAGAGAGACCCTCTTCCAGCCGCTCCTTACCCTGGCTCCCCACGACGACCTCGCCCCCGTCACGGGGTCCCCCTTAAAAACCCCTTTGGGCAGCTCCTCCCCCCAGCTCGGCCCTGCCCACGTTCTCGAAAGTGCTTTCGGAAAGCCCCTTGTAATCCGTGACGTCACGTCATCCTTGACTCTCAATCCGCTCGCACCTCCTGCCGCTCGCCCCCCCTCATTGGTTACTCGCAATACTCCTCTACACATGTAAACAGTATAGATGTCTTGAGTGTACTGTCATTATGTGTACATGTGTGTCCCATGTGTAATTACATGTGGGGAGCAGTAGCGTAGTGCTTCTGCATGCACTGCATTACGAACTCAGCAACCTGGATTTGATTGGTGTTCATTATCCGATCACATCCTGTGCCTCCCAAGGAGTTGGATAAACATCCCAATGTAGGACGACACGAGCTTGGACAATTGTTGGCGCCAGTTCAGGCTGCATTCCCGATTTGTCTGTGGCTTCCCCTGAGTGTGGCATGGTGCAATATCTACTCAGAAGTGTGGACAGGTCTGTGGCCATGCTCACGCTTGGATGACAGAAATAGCTGAGCGTTGTGCCCACGGCCTGGACACCCATTGGTTCGAGATGCTTGCGGCGGCAGTCGTAATTGGTTGAAACTGAGCGGTGATTGGCTTGACCTGCTCGTGTGGAGGGGGAATGAATCGTCTGCCCAGCAGGCAATTGCTCACTATTGGTCAATTTTGCACGCTTTTCAAATCGAGCAGCTGGTTGTCGGGAAAACAGTGTGCAGATTTACGGGGCCTGAGAACAGAAAAATCGCATAAAAGCCACCAGGAGATTGACGTGTGTGTTCCCGTACATCCTAACGAGGTTGCAAAAATGGTCGGGTGGCAATGGTTGCTCGGAATCACCTCACTGCACCAGCCAATCAACTGCCCGGAAAAGACGACCCTCATGCAACATGGCCACTGCGAAGTCCCTATGAAACATGGCTGCCATGACATCACCACCTCATGTGCATAAGCCAGTCTGTGGCTGAGATAAGTTGTATTTTTATGTTAGCAATACATTTGAAAGCAATGTGATTTCGTGTGCATTCATTTGTGCGAGTCTGAGAGATTGCACGTATGCAATTTTTCATTGTATTTCCGTGGGAATGTCTTCATGTGCGAGTGTGTGTGTTTTTTGTGTGTTTTGTATCTGTGCGGCTTATCGTGTGCCCTGTTGGCCTTAATAGGTGCTTATTAACAGTCTATTAAGAGGCTGCGTGGGGGGGGGATCTTTGCCTATTTATGACAATGCGTGTCTGTGTGCGGAGAGTCATTGTTTGCGATTGTGCACTCATTGAGTTTGTGAGAGCGCGTGTGCTCGTGTGCTCGTGGACCTGAGCTATGGCAAACTTTTAAGGGGTGACCTCGACCGCTCCTAAGTCGTCACGGAATATACGCGAATTTTTTTGCGTTAAATTCCTGTTTGGAATCGAGAAATTAGCACGAGTCTTTGCCTATGCAATTTCTAGAATTACTTGAATTGCGTAAGTCATTTGGGTACTCGGGGCCCCTTGCTTTGGAACAATTATGTAGGCAGGCATGTGTAATACCTAAGGGGGGAGGCTGCTCTTGCATTGGCTAAGGATGGCTCGGGCTGTATGTAAGAGGAAGCTCACGACCAGCAGCAGTGGGGACTAAAGGCGAGTGCAGTTTGACTCAACAGCCCAAAAGGTAACACCTGCACATTATTTACTTACATTATAAGCGGTTCCTATGCACATACACGCGCACACGTATTTCAGGGTATGTCTCGTGAGAGCACGAATGGATTAACTGATAAATCGGTAGGTGTGTCTTAGCTGGGAACGACTGGGAACTGCCTTCCTTTACGCTGTGGGTAATTTCCTACACTACACTGTGTATTATAAAATGCTGTTGTACATCGGGGTCCTTGAAGTAACAGGGACCCCCTGTCTGGGTTAGAGTGGCCGTCGGGACCACAGTTGGTACGTGAGTATGGCCAATGTATCAAGGTCAAGGACAAGGTCAATTCAAAGGGCAGAACAGGAATGGGGTGGGGTTAAGTACGAGGACTAGCAGGTTTTCTCCGCAGCACTTCCCTACGCAAGGATGAAGCGGTGAAACCTTGCTGCGGAACTTGTGAAGCCCGAACCCTTTGTGTTGCGGACAGGGGTGAGATGCAGTGGTGAACCGAGCTGCTCGACGTTGCGGTCGGCAGTGCTGGGCGGTCTCGCGTTAATGTGCGGTGTGGCACAGGTAGTGCTGAATTGCGGTTGAGGTGCGCAGGCGGATTGTTGAGGTGGCGCGTGAGGTCGCCTCCTTGTGATGACGAGTGACAGTTGGGGGGTGTGGGTGGGGTCTGGTTGCAATGGGTGTGGTGGGCCCCAGAGATCCATCCACACTGGTGTAGAGGAGTAGTGGGAGGAAGTGAGGACATCGGCAGGAAAGAGCTGGATGACGTCATAGGGTGACGTCATGTTCCCCAGAGGGGAGGGGTATTTAAGGGGGACCCCGGGGCGAGGGCCGGGGTCGTTGTGGGGAGCCGAGGGAACGGAGATCTCGAGGGAACGGAAGACACGCCGAACGGAAGACACGCCGCTCGGCACCGAGACCCTAAGCCGAGGAAAGAGTGGGATTAGTGGGCAGCTTAGGTGAGGATAGGCCGAGGAGTTAAGCGGGTACCGGGAAGGTCCACGGGAAGGACCAAGTGTAGAAGTGTCTACCTCCGGTTTGATCCGGTGATTCTGTACGTGAGTGTAGTAGTTAATAAACTGATGATGATTGCTTGTGTTGCAATCGAAACGTCGTGATTTAATTTATTACATTTTCTACCTACGTGACTTTACCGAAAGAACCAAAGAGTATGGATCCCTGCAGTCACGAAAACTTCAAATCTAGATTGGCAATAGC
Organism: Entosphenus tridentatus; assembly: GCA_014621495.2. Lineage (NCBI taxonomy): Eukaryota > Metazoa > Chordata > Hyperoartia > Petromyzontiformes > Petromyzontidae > Entosphenus > Entosphenus tridentatus. The sequence goes on from CM025652.2 coordinate 6,672,170, forward strand.
CCTTACAGAGAATCTCGTCTCCGTGTGAGTTTACACCACTACACTGGTGCTCCAGAACCCAAGAAGAGCAGAGCCAAGGGTGTGGGGTAAAATCACGAATGTGTGCGCGAAGCTCCAGTGCAATCCAAATTACTTTGGTGGATGGTGGGGACTTCCCGATATCCGGAAGGCTATTCCAAACAGCCTTGGTGCCTCGCGAAGGTTGAGGCAGCCTTCATTGATAACGTGTGTCTGTGTGTGCGAGTTTGAGAATGCGACAGGGCGTGGGCGTTGAAGAGTGTGCGCTCAGCCGTAATTTCTTTTTATTTTCGGGACAATTTGGACAGTTTCCATTTTTTCCGCTCGCTGTCTAAAACCTCGCTACTCGTTGGAAACCCCCGTGGTGGCCTGACGACAAGATGAAGCCAAACCAGCCTGAGCGAGCGTTGTGAGAGGTGACGGCTAGTCTCGCGCTCCCTGTGCCACTCTACCCCATCGCACACACGACAAGTGACCTGGTTGACCTAATGACACCGGCCACGGATGCTCACGTCACATCAGCCACCCCCCTCGCCCCCCCACAGCACGAATACCACACGTCACAAATATGTCAGCATTTTGAGATGCAATCTGCTTTGAACTACACGATGTAAAATAATCATCACTCCCCTCGGGCGAATCGGCCTTACGTGAGTACCTGGTGCAGCGTGTAAACATCGTCAGTGGGGGAAACAAAGGCGGCCAGACGTGGTGCTGGCAAGACCACCCCCCACCTCGTGAGCCGTTGCCAGCCTACGCAGGCGCTGGCTATAGAAACAGCCCTTTCCCTCCCAGCGGTCTGTTTGAGGCTATCTGGGGCACCTTTGTCTGTGCGTATGTTTCGTGTGCAGAAATGGAGAAGAGGCCGCCTGGCACCGCGCGGACGACCCAACGGAACCGGAAGCCGACCGCCTCCCGGCGGAGTCGCTGGGGCGGCTGCGGGGGTGGCGTCGTCACTTGCCTCGTGCTCACGGGCGCCCTCATGCTCTCGGTGGTGCTGGCGTACACGCTGGGGCTCACCGACACGGTGGCAGGCACGGACATGCGCACGCACTCACAGTCGCAAACATAGACACGCACACGCCATCAAACAATGAAGTGAGTGATATCTCGCCGAATCGAGCATTAAGGCGGTGCTAACCTGTTGCGTTTACAGCCCTGAGCCAGAATAGTGGGGGGGGGGGGGTCCATTTTTAGCACTTCCCCATAAAGTGGTGCTCCATTTCGTATAGCCAATGAAGAGCAGCTGTTACAGAGTCTGTTCGAAGTGATTGAGCCGTGCAGCGTGACCTGATTTAGAATGTAAACACGATTGTGCCTCGTTATCCCCCCACGACCAGGAGTTGAACTCGCAACCTTCCAATTGAGAGCCGCTTGTGCTACCATGGAGCCGTCTGACTACATTTTACCTCTATAATAATTACACGCGGACACACACGCGTACAGCACACAGACACACGTGTGAACGGCGCACATACGTAAACAACATGAACGTACACACACGACACATTCCTGTACAGCCTTTAACAGACTGTTGGGGAAAGGGCTGTTGGCACATACTGATACACGTATATAAATACACACGCAAGCATACAGACCCATGTGCACACAGACATGAATACAAACATTATACTACACATGCACAAGCACACAAGTGCTCACATGCTTGGACATATGCGTTGATGCGTATGAACATTGAGCATTGATGTGTACTAACTTGACAAAAGAAACAAGCTCAAACACACAGATAAATATCACACTAACTCACACACTCACACATCATAGACAACGACAAAGATTCCCCATATAGCCTTTAACATACTGTTCGGGCAAGTGCTGTTAGCGAGCACCTATGAAGGTTGGCATGGCACACGATAGGGTGGGTGGGCACCACCATCCCCAGCTGCCTTTGTCTGCCCAGTGGTGATGTTGACACGCCGCACCAGGTACTCATTTTAGGCTGAGTCGACTTTTGACCAGTTCATATAATTGTCATTGGTGTTGGCCGTGAGCGTGAATCGAACTTGGGTTGGCGGGTTCTTAGCACGACACGCTAACCGCTACACTTCCACTCCCAATTTGTGCCTGATAGACAAAACACACACCGTTTTCTTTTTTTACATAGCCAACTAAACGCTTGTGTTTAAAAATTTCAGAAAAGCTCACCGATTATGACATGGACGGGGACAGGGATTTCGACGTGGAAGATGTCAAGAAAATATTCCAAGGTAAGGGCTGCGATGAGGCTAATAGCATGCGTGCCCACCAGACCCACTCACCTACCTACCCAGCAATCTATACCTATTGCTGCCTTCTAACCTACCTACATCCTCACATACCCAACTTGACACCTCCCTTTTCGTTTATCATTCCACTCGCCACCCACACTCATCCACCTACTTACCCTACCCCCTCATATAGTCATCCTGATACCCATTCACTCACCTACATATTTAACGAAACACTCATTATTAACTCGCCCATCCAATCACCCACCCACTCGTTCATCCACCTACCCACTGACTCACTCACCAACCCTAACTCATGCATTCGGTCACACACGCGCTCACTCACCTACTCATCCACTAACTGACCAACCCACTCACTCATCCATGTGATCACCCACCCACTTACTCACTTTCCCACACATTAATTCAACCACTTACTCGCTCACAAACTCTTCCTTCCAATAACCATTCATCCACCCATTCACTATCTCACTCAACCACCGAATCAGCCAATTGCCCATCCACCCTCCCAACCACTGACTCGGTGCTGTGGTGTTGCTCCATCCTCCTTGTTGCAGACAAGCTGGACTGGGACGGAGACGGTGACGTGGATGGGGAGGACATGCACACCCTGCTAGCAGGTGTGTGGACTTGTCTGTCTTGTCGGTCTTCGTGTAGCCCTTGTCTGGCTGCCCTGTAGCGGATTCAGAGGGGGTAGGGTGACTGGTTGGGAATTTGGAATGTACCGGTTTATCGATCCGCTGTTTAAAATCATTTTGATTGAAAGCTTTCGTGACTGCAGGAATTAATACTTTTTGGGTCTTTCGGTCAAATCGCAAATAATAGATAACGAGGTTCCGATCGCAACACAATCAATCGTCTCGCCTGAAGACGATTGATTGTTTTGCGATCGAAACGTCGTGATCTATTGTTTCTACATACGTGACTTGACCGAAAAAGACCCAAAGTGTTTGAAATAATTCGTTAGGCTCACGCAAGCATCTGTTGTTTAGGATTTTTTTGTTAATGTTACGTTCGGGCTAATGAGACGATTCAAACTAGGTGGATGTCTCCCGGGGGCGGCGCTGGCTACACACGTGGCCTTAAAATCCAGCACTGTGAAGAGAGCGAGGGTTGGTAGATCACTGCACTATTGTTAGGAAACTCTCTTCCCGTGTCGAGGAGGTGCCATACCCTGGCTTGCCAGGTGACGGTGGTACGCATGGGTTTTCTCTGGGTACTCGGGTTTCCTTCCACATGTAAACAATTAATTGGCTGAAAACACCTTAATATATCGAGGACTGCTAAGCTTGGGCAGTTATTGGCATCGGCTCACCACGTGACTGCCTTCCCACTTGTCCTTGGTTCCTCCTGGTGCCTCCGAGTCATCCTCTGCCTCTCACTACGAGAGCGAGCCGATGCTGCGTGGTGCCACGTTGCAGGTTAAAATTGCTATTATTAGGTCGGAGACGATGGTGGTGCATTGCCACTGATCTCAGAGCCAGGTGGCCACCTCAGTCCTTCACGGCACGTGTTTTATTTTCAGCCATCCAGAGCAAGTTCACCGGCAGCGAGGAGTCTAAGACCGAGGCTCCCTCTGCCGACACTGGCGACCACCACCACCACCGACAACGCGAAGATGAACAAGACCAAGACGTTCACCAGCCACTGGGTGATCACCACCACCATGAAGATGATCATGACCACCACCACCATGAAGGTGACCACGATGAAGGTGACGACCACCATGACCATGACCACCACCGTTACCACGGGCATGATCCCGAGCAGGAGGATGATGATGATGATGATCAAGATGAGGAGGTCCACCTTCATCATGAAGTCGATCACCAAGAGGATCGCCGTGATCAGGAGGGTGATGATCAACTTGAAGAGGACCACCTCCAACATGAGGATGGCCTTGATCAAGAAGATGATCGTGACGATGATGACGGTGATGAGCACCAAGAGGAGATTGACGCTGTGCATGAGGAGCTCCACATTCACCATGAGGAGCTCCACGCCCAGCCTGAGGAGCTCCACGCCCAGCCTGAGGAGTTCCACGCCCAGCCTGAGGAGTTCCACGCCCAGCCTGAGGAGCTCCACGCCCAGCCTGAGGATCTCCACGCTCCGCATGAGGAGGTCGATGCTCAGCAAGAGGAGCTCCACATTCACCATGAGGAGCTCCACGCTCGGCACGACGAGCTCTACGCCCAGCCTGAGGAGCTCCACGCCCAGCCTGAGGAGCTCCACGCCCAGCCTGAGGAGCTCCACGC
>CM025652.2:6676701-6688945 GCA_014621495.2 Entosphenus tridentatus
CACGCCCAGCCTGAGGAGCTCCACGCCCAGCCTGAGGAGCTCCACGCTCAGAATGAGGAGGTCGATGCTCCGCATGAGGAGCTCCACGCTCAGCATGAGAATCACCATCATGGAGACGACCAACAGCACCACCACGAGGATGGTCACCTTCAATCTGAGGGTGATCACCTCCACGAGGTCCACTCTCACAAAGAAGATGACCATCGTGAAGAGGATGGTCATGACCATGGGGATGAGGATCAACATGTGGAGGTCCACCTTCATCAAGAGGGTGACCACCATCACCACGAGATTGACCCACACTATGAACAGGCCAACCCACACCATGAGGGCGATGCTGCCATCCACCCTGATGAAGTCAGCCACTTGCACCACGAGCATTTACACCACCCTGGAGAGGACGAGCAAGCCCAGGATGCGTCCCATCAGCCAGGGGACAATGACGAGGAGGAGCATTCCCCGCCACAGGAGGTGGTGGAGGGTGAATCTCAGCAGGTTCACGAAGATCATGTTGCGCAGCAGCGGCCTTCAGATAAGTCACAGCAGGAGGAGGAGGAGTCGCAGGGACAGCTTGAGTCTGACATCAGCGCAGAGGCTGTGTCGCAACACGAGGCCATTGAGGAGGCAGAAGAGGTCGGGACAGAGGAAGAGCAGAAGGCGGAGGATGGGGACGGCGGACTGCATGAGCGCCATGCCGAATCCTCTGACGAGAATGAAATCCCCATGCAGCTGGAGGAGAATGTCGAAGCGGAAGGTGATGGTGACGACGACGATGAGGTCGACGCTGCCCCAGCAGAGGACGTCCCCGACCATCGCGGGTCGAGTGAGCAGGGTGGATTGGACGAGACGCATCCTCCGGAGAGCGTGGACTTGCCAGAGTCGAACGAAGCACACGACGATGGCGACCATGAACGCAGCGCCGACTATCCACCGCAGCAGCATGACGGAGGCAGCCACCGTCACGAGGAGCAGAGCGATGACGACGAGAACGCCATTCCTCTCAAAGAGGCGGATAACGGCGGCGGTGCAGCTGATTCGGGCGATGGTGATGCTGGTGGCGGACAACCCGAGCTCCACCAGGAGGTGCACAAGCTTCAGGATGAGGCTGATGGAGAAGTGGAGTTGGGGAGCGATTCTCTTCCTCCACCACTGCCTGGCGCCCACGGGGAGGGAGTGAGAGAAGGTGAGAGTCTAACGTGCTCAGACAACGATCGCCCTCATAGCCTTAACCAACCGTTTTGGCAAGTGCTATTGGCGAGCACCTATGAGGTACAGCATGCCACACGAACGGGGTGGGTGCCCAGCACGAGGTACAAGTGCTCATTTTAGGCTAAGTCGACCTCGGGCATGCCCAGAACCGGTTCGGATTATTGTCACCAGTGTTGGTGGCCGTGAATGGGAATCGAACTCGGGTCGTCGGGTTTGTAGCGCAGCGCGCAAACCACTACACTACCACTCGAGCGTACACACACGCAGCTACAAAGCCAAAGCTCCCCCGTATAGCCTTAACAGACTGTAGGGGCAAGTGCTGTTAGCGAGCACCTATGAAGGCCGGAATGGTACACAAGGGGGTGGGTGGCCAGCACCACGCCCGGCCGCCTTTGTCTCCCTAGTGGCGATGTTTACACATCGCACCAGCTACTCATTTGAGGCTGAGTCGACCTAGGGGAGGCCCAGGACCGGTTCAGACAATCGTCACTGATGTTGGCCGTGAGCGAGAATCGAACCCGGGTCGCCAGGTTCATAGCGCAGCGTAGCGCTAACCGCTACACCGCGCAGCTACACACACACAGACACACGCACACCTTCCGCTACACCACGCAGCTACACACACACAGACACACACACACATGCGTCAGCCATACTCGCACGCTTATGTTTGCACTGCTCTTCCAGAGTTCTGAACAGATTCTTCCATGTCATGTGACATGATACGGCACCAAGTAGAAAAAAATGGGATACATTTTTTTACTTTATTTAAAGAATCTGACAACTTAACTGCCCGTCTGTCTGTCTGTCTGTCCTCACAGGCCACTAGAGGAGGAGGCCACAGAGCCGCAGGCGAGAGGGGCGAGGTGACAAGCCAACGTGTTAATGCTGCCACCAATGGCAACGTATGTCTGTGATGCAATAATATAGTTAATTTTTAAGAAAGGGTTTGTTGTCGATGTGAATATGCAGTACACGTGTACTGACGGGGCTGCGCGCGTGGTGGATACAGTGGCATTTTGGACGGGTCCGGGTTTCGGCACCGACTCGGTAAATTTACCGCGATCCCTATAACTCAGTTCGCCGTCAGAGAGACGTTACAACAGTCGTCGGGTTTACCGCAGACCCCCGCGGGTGTGCAGTCTCGTTTTTGTGTGGCTGTCAATGCGGAAACACCCTTTTGCTCCACGACGTTTGTGGGGGGCGAGAAGGGGGGGGCGGGGGATGGGTGGTAGGGTAGGGTGATACTGAGTAGATTCACCAGCATTAAGACAATCCACGGTTCCCCCTCTTTAGGAGGGGTGGGGGCCGTTTCCTAGTTTTCTAAATAAATATACAGTACATTTTAAATGCAGTATGATGACACTAATAAGCAAGTGGGCTGTGAGAATGGGTCGTGGTGCGTGGGATGTGGGTGCTGGATAGGGGGAGGGGGGCAGGTTACTACCTCGACAGGCATTGCAATGGCACCCAGAGGTGTGCAACCAAGGGAAAGACCAAAGCCCGTCTAGGTGGTGGTGGTGGTGGTGGTGGTGATGAGACTGTCAAGAGCGTCCCTTGGTGGTTCGGTGTCGCCTCGGCAACGGCTATGGGATCTTGCATAAGGAAGGCAGCAAATGGCTCCGGGTTGTCGCAGCATCGGCAGGACAGCGCCATATCTTGCGGCGGCTATTGACGTCGATTCACTGTAGGTTCACAATGGCGGTCGGCAGGGATTTTGCGAATGCGTCGCAGGCGGCCAGGTAGCCGTCGTTCACACGCCCCACTCCCGCAGTTGAGTGGGTTTTTAAACATTTGGGGTCGTGATTTGATCCTAGAATCGACCAGTTTTTTTTTGTCTCATTTGTGTTGATCCTTGCCTCTGTTCAGCCTCGTTTGTTCCTTCTCAGTTGTCCCATTAGCCTCGAGGAAACGTTGACATTTACTTTGGGTGAATCGCAAGTAATCGATGTCCGCACTCGTGCAACATCATTGGTGCTGCCTATACCTGTAAAAGATGCTTATATTCGCCAATGAACACCGATCGTTATGTTCATGATATAAGTGCATCGAATCGTATACGTCAGGATGTATTATCTGATGCATGAAATTGAACGCATGTGATCTCATACTACGAATAACAAAGAAGCTCAACACGTTCGTCAATAATACTGTGTGGCCTTAAAAGAAAATAATTAACAATCGGCAACGTTTCAGGCAATGATGCTTCTTCATAGCACATCACACCTAACACAATTGGGCTAATGGAGTGATTACAACTGAACTGAGGACACAGGAAAAGGGAAACCATACAGTAGGGACAAACAAGAGCCAATGCTTGAATTGAATCTCTCGAAGCCAGCTGCTGCTCGTAGAAAAATCACGAGGAAAGTCGCGGCTCAGATGGCCCCAGCCACTCGGTCAGATTCGCTCCGTCATTGGAATCTTCTTCGTCACCATGCCTATCCTATCCATTGCTGGATGCAGGCCCCCCCACCCCACACCACCAAACTTCCTCGCAGTCCTGACACTACATTCCATCCTGCTTGTGCACGCATGAGCCGACTTCATTGCGCCACCTTCCACGGCGGGTCATCCTCTCGGACACACAGTAAAACCTGGGATTGCGAGTCACTTGGTCTGCGAGTGTTTTGCAAGACGAGCAAATTTTTTTAAATAAATAATAAATTGATCAACGGAGCGAGGTCTTGCAATACGAGTAGTACGTGCATACGCTTTGTCTGCCGAGCGTCACGTGATCACAACTGATATAGGAGTACTTTGGATTACAAACACGTTTCCGGAACGAATTATGCTCGCAATCCAAGCTTTTACTCTATTTGTTTTCCCTCCTTCAGCTACTATTGCATCACCAGTCTTGTCCATCATCTATTGAAGCCACGGCATGTGCTGCCCTGACCTCCTCCCCCCCCCCCCCAGTCGACACGATGTCTCTCTTGCGTTGTGGTCTCTAATGCTGCTCTCGGTGTAATTCCCATCGTGTATCACTCTGTCGTGCTGCTTTGCGTGCTCTCCAGCTTTAAAAAAAAAAAAAATTTTACACGTCCTTTGTCATACTCTGCGTCCGTGATCTGCGTATGCACTGATTCATAACGTTCTTTTATAGCCCACGTTGCGTCTCGTGTGCACGTGGTAGGGAAATGTAAATTTCCATCGAGAGCAATAATGCTTGATGTTTATTGTCTAGTGTTCTACGGAGATTCGACCGCTGTCGGTCGTGGGATGATTGCCATGGGATGATTGCAATAGCTCGCTCACGCGTTACACGCTCGACGCTCGATTGTCGGTACATGGGTCATCTGGGATTACAAGGCTTAACCGTGCTTTTTGGTGGGGTGGGGTGGGGGGGGGCAATGGAAGATATATGTAAGTACGTATGTTGAATTTCTTTCGCACCGTACGTAACGAACCGTAGATGTGCGAGGGAAGGACAACAAACTAAACAATACTAGTAGGAGATGGGAGTTGTACTGCGCTCATTAGCACCTCGTGCTCCTCACGTGACTCGGCGACCGATGACGAGCAAGGCTTCATTTCTCACCGAATGTTTCCCAGGTGAAACATGAAAAGGCAATGTTTGTGACGAGTTGTCGCGGCCCCTAGGCCTCGGCAAGGTAAGGTAGAAGTGTAAAAACAACGAGCCTACCTTTACCCTACCTTTTACCTTACCACAATACAATAACTCTACCCTACCTTTTACCATTTAGCAGGTAAGGTAAAAGGTAAAAAGCAACGAGCCTACCTTTTACCCTACCCTTACCCCTTGGCATGTCGACACCTTTACCCTTTACCCTTGTACCCGGTAAAAAGGGTACAATTACCTTACCTTGCCGAGGCCTAGCGGGGGCGTCGTGAAAGCGAAACTGGACGTGGTGTTGCCCGGTGCAGGAACATTTTCTGGGTCGCTCACCGAAACAGACCCAAATGGGAATTGAGCCCTGCCTGTTCCGTTCCGAAACGATAATAGCTGACGGCACATCGAGGTGAACGATCAATATGGGTGGTTTATCAGCTAATTTACACCGTTTTTTAATTATTATTCGTGTTTTTGTTTCTGGGCCATACCTCTTCCTCCCCTTATGATCCCGGATAATCGAGGGTTGACTGTACCTGTTGTAAGAGGATGTGTGTGTAATGCTTCATGCCTGGTTCATGTACCTCGTGAACTCGTGAACTCAACTCGCAGCGCTGCCCATTGCAGCCTGTGCCGGTACTGGCGGCGTTGCTGGCGCTCGTTCAGAGCCAGGGGGACTGCAAACCCGAGAGATGAAACGTGGACGATGCCATTCACTTTCACCGCCATTCACTGTCATAGAAATCTGGACGTTAACTTGACTTTTCGCTTTCACGGAGATCGGTCTGTTCCTGCAACCGCGATTCGACGAATTTTTAACGTTTGTCCTTACGATTTCACCCGAGAATCGTATTTGATTTTTTTCGTGGTGAATGTAGCAGCCTCTGGTGGGCAGCGGTGGAAATGATCATGATGCATGCGTGTACGAATCATAACCAATTCGATTATTGTACTCACGATTCTACGCGGATAATTTAACCGCAATCGATTTTAATTAATGAACAAATGCAGTGTGACCGCGCTAATGAAGTTAAATGCGCAAGTGTCACTTCATTAATAGCAGCTTCATCTTCTTGGTTCTTTCGGTAAAGTCACGTAGAATGGACAGACCTGTTCTTCACCTGAGGACGGCTGCATGCGTTGTGGCCAAAACGTCGTGAGAATTATTTTATTATGTTTTATTTGTATTATTTTATTACTTTCCTTCTACGTGACTTTACCGAAAGAACCAAGAAGATAATAGCAGCTTGTTAAAGTGAACCGCAGTCACATTAATTGACGAGCCCTCTGCGAAAAAATGTGAACGGCCGTCGACTTTACTAGTCGAGTGGTTTTCTCTTGAGAGTGAATGGCGTTCAAATCGATAGCTCGCGGTAAACGTGAATGGCGATCGCCTTCATCACTCGACGTTGCACGCGAATGACAATCGCGTGATTTAATATATCTCGGTGACTGCACAAGGCCGTTATCTTTCGTGATAATATTTCTATGAAGGCGAATGGCCGTTCATTTAATACCCCCCCCCCACCATCTCTGGGGTAAACTGACTTAACTTTTTTTTGTTACAGCCGGGTGTGATTTTACTTGATGAGGAATTGAGAAAATCGATACGGTTGATAAGCAATTATACGAGCAAAACTATATAAACTTATCGTACGCGCAAATGGAATGAAAATAGCATTGTAACTGGGTAAACGGCGTTCAGTATCGCAATGACTACTGGACATGTGAAAAAATTAACCCGTAAAAACAAAGTTTTTCACTATAAATCCTTTATATGCGTGGCGGCTAGAGTCCTCTCGTCCTCTGGCTTGAGATGGCTGCCACCTATGGGTCAGATGATTGCAGCGCAAGCATTAAGCAATTGGTAATTAAATAATATTTTTGTCCTAAAAAGTGTAACATTTTTTAAAAAAAATTTCACGAACATTAATTGTCACGCACAACGAGTCTGTGTGGAAAATGTCAGCTCGATTGGATCACGGGAAGTGGGTTAAAAAACGACCGAAAGATTTGCACGGTCGTAAGCAAGCAAGTGAACTTAATATAAAGGATTTAAAAAGAGCTCCATAGCTCATCGGATTCCTCCAGTATAAATATTCTAATTCTGATTTATAAAGTACAGGTTTCCCTCGCTCTGTGCGGGTTCGGTTTGTGCGATTTCGCGTATGTATGCCAAACCTATTTATACTAAAAAATTCGCTATACAGTACGCAGTTTGAATTCACTCCTGTGCAGCTATGCGCTCGGACGTCGGTGTGTGTACTGTGTGTGTACACTGCGTGTGTACTTTGTGTGTACTGTGTGTGTGTAGTGTGTGTGTACTGTGTGTGTATGTACTGTGTCTGTGTACACTGCGTGTGTACTGTTTGTGTACTGTGTGTGTATTTTTGTGTACTGTGTGTGTACCGTGTGTGTGTGCACTGCGTGTGTACTGTTTATGTACTGTGTGTGTATTTTTGTGTACTGTGTGTGTACAGTGTGTGTACTGTGTTTGTACCGTGTGCGCTACTCGGCAGGCAGCTGTTTATGCGGTTTCGCTTTGTGCGCCCATTTTGTTGGAACACATCTACTACTACTACCGCATGGAGCGAGGGAAACCTGAAAACGAAATAAGTTATCGCGATCAATTTCATCCCATCAGGGATTTTCTGTGGTCAGGAAGATTTTACTGTGAATAACAGCACATTAATCACGTGATGAATTCCATTTAATCACGTACGGATCTAATGAGGACAATAATGTGACAACGCACGTTTAAATTCCAGAGCATGTGAAAATTTTCATCTGATCGCAGACGGATTTTCATCTATTGTGAAAGCTTCCGTTTAAAACTTTACGTAAATCACAATAACACCTGACGCCAATCGCTGTTGGGCAAAAAAATATTCCGTTTTGAAAACGTGGAAGTTACTCTACTTTTTGTGAATTATACAAAAAAACTGAGTAATTGTTTTCTTATCTTGTTTTTTTCTGTTGAAACATCAAAAGTAAAACGTTTTCATATATATCACATAACCTGATCGGAGCTAAGTGAGCCTACGAGTCCCTTTCTCAAGGGATATCTCGAGTTATAAAAGCAAATGCAAAGTGAATGTGCACTGCAGTCTACTTTATCATTAGACCTTCCATGAAAGTGACCGGCGGTCGCTTGATAATTAAGCTGTATGGGCAGTCGCTAGTCGACGCCAGTGTGTCAGCGGTGTTACCGGTATTCTCCCACCTCCCAGCGCCGTTTCCCCTTGTGTCGTGGAACTCGCGAGGCACCTTTCACGCGCCGTGCGAATTAACAACACCACTCACCCACTTCGTTGCAAGTGATCCAACCTCTGACCCCTCATCAGAGTGTATAAACCAACCTCCGATCCTGGGAGCCCACTGCGGCACGTGAGGCCACATTTACCATACGAGTTGTTACACGGCAAGCGCCTGAAATTTAGTAAACACGTCCCACGTGATTACAGTAAATACCGATTTAATATTGAGTGTTCTCTGGCACGTGGACAAAGATGACCTGCATAGCCTTTAACAGACTGAGGCAAATGCTGTTAGCGAGTACATATTAAAGAGTGGTGGGTGGCTAACACCACACTCGCCTCATCTGCCTTTAGTTTTACCACTGCTGAGTTGACCTAGGAGAGGCCCAGGACCGGTTCAGCTATTCACCACTTTTTTTGTTCATTCATTGGAATCGAATATGGGTCGCCTGGTTTGTAGCACGGAGCACTAACCACTGCACCACCACTCGCCAATGACGCGTGGATACACTTGCAGTCTGTTCATTTGAAATGGCAATCTCTTAGGTCATGTGGCACACACATGTTAATAAGATTTTTTTAAAATCTTAATTTGAATTGGCCCTCGTCGTCATGTGGCACACACATGCCATGGTACAGTGGTTTGACTCATACTGACTAAATTAGCACCGCCCAGTGATCCAAGTTTCATTGTCGGCTGCGAACTGAAAAACGATATTTGAACCAATCCTGGGCCTCCCTATTTCCGCCAAGCCACTCTGACCAACGTGGTGAAGTATGGCCAAACAACCCGATGGCCTTCATGGTGTTGGGAGACCTTCGTCCGGTAGTGGATTAAGAAAGGTGTATTATGACTGCTACAAACACGATTTCTATCTTCATTCAAATCGGCACTGCAATCTATAGAGTTGAACGTGTTTAACAATCATCAGGCAAGTGCAGTGCGTAACGACTCGTTTGTACTTGGGCAGGGAAGATCGGCAACGGTGGCCAAGGTGGCTCCGTGTGTGGCGGGTCGCGGGGACTTGAGTGTTTGGGAAACCCTAATCACCCCCACGTAACTCCCCACCTCTCGCTACTGAGTGATGTTGGCAGGGAAATGTCGCTGGTGTTAGTTGCGTTTGTGGCGACGTCTTAAACTTAGGTAATTGCGCATGCACTGAATTCCTCGCTTGCTTAATCAAGGTGCAACTGCAGCCGCTGTGGGTGTGTGTAATGGGGATTTTGTAGATAACTAAGTTTTTGCAGGGTTTTGCCCTTTTGATCCCGAAACATTCTTATTATTCACGTGTAACATAATGTGTTTTTTCAATCCTTGTGTGACATGGAAAATATTTGAATTAAATTTTAAACATATATATGCTGTGCATCATTTTTTTTCTCGGTTTCCCCGTTATACCAATGTACCTCTTCATACCAGTGTTGGGTAATGCATGCTCAACTCTGGCCATCTGTGACGGTGGGAGGTTGTGTTGTTGGCTGCATGGGGTCATGTAGCCCGCATATCCATCCACGGCATGTCCAAGCAGCTTACGTTTGGCCAGGTCGAGAGGGATAAACGGGCGCGGCAAGGGCTCATAGAGTTTGAGTTTATTTTATCTGTTACAAGTGTAATAAAGGTCGTTGAGGCGACTTCTGAAATCCGGTGTTTTATTCAACTTGCATTACAGATTTCCTTCATGCTGCTGACAGGCAGCGTGAGAGGGATAGATAGAGACGCTCAGCCACGTGGCAACCCGGAGCCCCGCTCACGCGTGGCCCCCTTCCTCCGTTCGTTCCCGTTCTGACCCCGTGTCGTTCGTCTCCACCCCTATTTAATACCCGGGTCACGTGGTACGTTTCCACCAATCCTGGTTAGCCTCCATGGAATATTCCAGGCTCCCAGGACCACGCCCCTGACTCATCTCCCCATTGGCTGTGGCCAAAGCCAGCAGAACCAATCCTCTACTTACAGCTGTCACCTTCCCATTACGTCAGGGCCACGCCCCTAGGCTTCCCCCCATTGGCTATAAACCAGGACCGGCAGAGCCAATCATCATGACGAGTTGTGATACGTCAGTGAGCCAGATATATCCTCACATTACACATGCATGATCCCGTTTAGCCAGTTGCCCACCTATTTTATAAGGGAGGTCCGTGGTGCATGATCACAGCAACAACTAGAAGACAACATAAATGTTACAGAGAACGAGTTCAGGCTCCTGAAGGAATATTGCACAACTAATAAACGAGGTATTTGACAGCGGTAAACGAAAAAGCAAATATGATGGCAAGAGGCATCAGAAAAAGTTAGGTACATGTACAGGGAGGCTCTATATTTTAGTCTATCAATCACGTAAATACAGGGTGTTTAAAAAAGATGGACCCGATTTGAAATCGCTATATCTCTGCAACCACGAACCGCCCATGAATGAAACTCTTACCACTTGAAAGGGCGGGGCATAGAGAGAGGGCGGGGCATATGTAGAGGGCGGGGCATAGAGAGGGTGGGGCATAGAGAGAGGGTGGGGCATAGAGAGGGCGGGGCATATAGAGTGGGTGGGGCATAGAGAAAAGGCGGGACAAAGTTTCAAATGATGACCGCGAGATGCCTCTCCCAGCGCACAAACAGCCCCTAGCCTCAGTCATTCGCAAGTCACACTGCCTCAACGTTGGATAGGTCGCACAGGACCCCAAGACTTGGCGCTACACTCTTGGCCCCCAAGATCCCCAGACATCGCACCCTGCGACTTTTTCTTGTGAGAAGACGTCAAAGACCGTGGTGTTTTTGTGCCACCGTTAGCGAGTAATCTGGATGACCTCAAAAACAGAATCACGGCCGCGGTGATTTCAGTGGAAGAAGACACTTTGAGAGGCGTTTGGGACGAATTCAACTATCGTCTTGATGTTGTCCGTACAGCAGGTGGAGGGCACATAGAACATTTATAAAATGGTTAGTAAAACTTGCTAACTCATTAAACCGTTTGTAACTTTTTGTGTAATTGTAACATGCTGCCATCGTGAAATATACTGCTTTGAAATTGGGTCCATTTATTTAAAATACCCAGTAGAATAGAGGTGGGCTGACGCGGTGCCGGAGGATGGTTTTAGAGCTGAGTGGACTTGCCAACAACGGCTCGTACCCCAGTGGTCATGGAGGATCGTGATGAGGAGCCGGGAGGTAGCCGCCCTGCAGCAATAACGGAGGGTGGAGGAACGACGCTCAGAATTACAACCAGACTGCCAGGAAGCTAAACGGTGAGGTGCCACAATCATCTCAGTAATCCTTCATATAGCCACAGAATACACTTAGCCTGACACAAGCTCTGCAGTGACATCATTGGCAATTAGTGGTGAAAGGCAGTACATTTTGTATGGATTGCGTGTGCGTTGGTGTGTGTGTCTTTTGTCTTCCTCCAATAACAACGGAGGGTGGAGGAGCGACGCTCACAACAACGAGCGGAGCGCCGGGTGGATAAAGCACAGCAAGTTGGCACAGTAGGGGGCACAGGTGGTGCATCAGCCAGTCATCTCGGTCATCTCAGTCGACCCGTGGCACCACCTGGGTCTGCCCCGTGACCTGCCAGCAGGCGTTCGACACTTCACGTGGCCTCAAGGTGCACATGGCCTGGCACAAGTGTCGTGGTGACGTCACCGCCACTTAGTGGCGAATGGCGGTGGTTGTTGTGTATTTTGTGTGGGGAGCGGTAGTGTAGTGGGTAACGTGCTGCGCTATGAACCCGGCCATCTGTGTTCCATTCCCGCTCACGGCCAACACCAGTAACGATTATCTGAACCGGTCCTGGGCCTCCACTAAGTCGTCTCGCCCTTAAATGAGTACCCGGTGCAGTGTTTAAACATCGCCACTGGAGAGACAAAGGCGGCCAGGCATGGTGCTGGCCACCCACCCCCTCGTGTGCCGTGCCAGCCTTCATAGGTGTTCGCTAGCAGCGCTTGTTTTAAGAGTCTTTTGTGGCTATATGGGGGACACGTGTCTCTGTGTTGACGAGGGTGTGTAAACATCCTGTCGACGTGTTCACACACGCGTCATGGCGTTGCTGGTCATTACCCCAACTTTGGTGTAATTGGTGCCACTTAGCAGCCTGGCAATGGTCCCCTCCCCCTGCGGTGTTCCTGGGGGGGTCATGCTTGTGACCTACAACTCAAGATTCGTGGCTTGGAATTTGGGGAAGTCAAGATTCGTGGCCTGGAATTTGGGGAAGTC
>CM025652.2:6742770-6753727 GCA_014621495.2 Entosphenus tridentatus
TCCACATTTAGAATCAACATCACGTGCTCAAGAGTATTTGGCTGCTATAAATGTCCACGTGACAAGCCACTTTGTTGAGCTCTCATGTGTGATTGCCAGGTCGCTTCTGAAAAAGAGATACATAGCAGCTCATTGGGCCTTACCTGGTAAAATACAAAGTTTAGTTAAATTTTACCACCCCCCCTCCCCCATTAAGAGAGAGACTTTGGAAGCAGCCCACGTTTACAAGAGGCCAATTTGTTGTCGGCTACGACCAGTGGACACCATTTCATGGGATGCGTGCGTCTCCCCGGTATAGCCTTGAGCAGACTGTTGAGCCAAGTCTTGGTTAATGAACACCTATGAAGCCCGGCACGGCACACGAGTGGGCGGTAGACCAACACACCACGCCCGGCCGCCTTTGTCTCCCCATGGCTGATGTTTTACACGCACTGCAAGAGTGACTTATGCACCGAGGGGAGATCCCAGGCCAGTTCAAATATTCACAGTTACTGGTTGTGAGCGGCTATTGAACTCGGTTGGCCGAGTGTTGTGGCGCAGTGCACTAACCCATGGGTGGAAAAAACCCGATTTTTCCAGCGGCAGGCATCGGGCTTTTTCTTTAATACAATTAAACCCGATTTTAGGGAATTAAAACCTGGTTTAATGAATACGAAACTCTGATCCAAGGCTTAGGCTGCTTCCTCGTCGGTGCTGCTATCGTACTCGCGGGGGCCGTCGGGCACGGGGTAGTCGTAGAATGCGGCGGGCAGGTTGGTCTTGATGAACACGAGCTTCTCCTCCACAATCGTGGGCGCCAGTAAAGTTCTTTAGCTTGGAATGGATGAAGCCCATCGTTAGGAAGTGCGGTTCTGCAATTAGAACCAATTAAACCGGGTTTCTCCCAATCTCAGATGATCGGGTTTAATATAAAAAGACAAACCCGATTGTAAAAAACCCGACAGTGTCACCCTTGCACTAACCACGACACTAACCGCTCCCCGACAGCAGCCGACAGCGAGCGTGCGTGCTCACGTGCGCGGCGGAGGTGGCGGCGGTCCTCCATCCCAGCACGACTTTCCAGGCTGAAACCTGCTTGGCTTGCGAGATCTGGCGAGATGGGGCGTGATTTTGTCACGAGGCAGTGGTGAAAGTGTTAGAAAGTTCCCGTGGTGAATCCTGCTCGTCCTGCAAATCGGCCCCACGCTCACTGCGTGCTCTAACATCGTGGCATCGGTGTCAGAGCCGTTCCGAATCGTGCTGCGACACTGCAAGCGTTTTACGTTGTTCTCAGCGGTACCGGTATGATGGCCTACCGGCATATCCCGGCCCCATTTATATTTAACGAGCTATTTTTTATTTATTTTACCAGGTAAGGCCCACTGAGCTGCATTGGTTCAACGAAAACAAACCTACCGACCAATGTCAGCATTTAGTGATTCGTCAGCAGGTTCAGGCTCAGCTGTAACATTGGTTTAACACAACCGTAATTCTGGGCCGGTTTCAACATCGAGTGTCTCATCAGCAGCGTCAGCTTTGCTTGTACCGTCAGTTCAACGCAAGCAAAACTCCGGACCAATTTCACCGTTCAGTGTCTCATCAGCAGTCATGCTTGCTGCTTGACTCGACGCTTTTAGTCAAGAACCCCACAATTAGATTTGGATCCGCGTTCGAAGCAATGCATAACAGACGCACTATATATATAGACTGGCTTTCCAGATTATCATCACATGTCTCGGTATGGGAAATGCGATTTGCATGTGACGTAGTTTCTTCTCACACACTGTGGCTGCTGCTGGTGCTAATATTGGATCGTTTCAAACACGTGGAATTTCACAACTCTCCCAATTTAACACGTAGGCTTTCGTGACCAATATTATTCATAATAGAGGTTTTTGGGTTAGATCGCGTTATTTATAAATGTGTCGTAACCCTCCACCACCCGACACGGCCAATCAGTAAAAAAGTGTCACGTTGACAAAAGACAAATAGTTCACTACTTTACCCCACCGGTGTATTGAAGAGTGAATCCACAACATAAAAAACATTTTGAGTACGACGTTTCGCTGCTAATTGATGCTGGATGTAATTACCAGCGAAACGTCGTACTACTCAAAAAATTGTAAATGTTGTGGATTCACTCCTCAACACACCGGTGGGCTAAAGTAGTGAACTATTTGTCTTTTGTCAACGTGACACATGTTTTACTATTTGGCCGTGTCGGGTGGTGGAGGGTTACGACACATTTATAAAAAAAACGCGATCTAACCCAAAAACCTTTATTATGGACCTCTCCCAATGTTGTGCAAAAGGCTCGCGAACGAATCACACGGAACACGCCCGATCTCATCACATCTCAGCTGATGGGCAAGGCTGAGCCTGGATAGTAGTACAGGCACTGTTATGGCACTGTGGATTGACCACCATCGCCACCACCATCACCACGCATAACAGGGTGATATCGAGGGCTCTATGGCACGACTCCAACGTTCTACTTATTACTGCCGATGTACCGGTCCCAAATTTACCCGGGTCCAAAGTCACCAAAATTCGACAAAGAAATTATTCTTCATGAATGGGTATAATACATAGCAGCCATCATCGCCATCCTACTGACAGACTACTGCACAGGGACAGCTGCCACTGGAGGTGCCCCTAGGCTTGACCACACAGTTGTAACCATCGCCGCTTACTGGCAGCAGACCTTTGCACCAGGTAATGCTTTAAGATGAGCGAGACCGGTTATTGTGGATGTTGACATTCTTTCACACCGTAGAGTAGCCAACCGTGTGCTTATCGGAGGTGCGGGGGAAGGACAACAAACTAAATGCAAAAAGCAGTTCTGACGAAATGGGTTTGTCAATCTCGATGATGATTTAAAAGTGCATAGCTCCAGTGGCTTCCTAATATCGGAAGGAAGAGCATTCCAGACGGCCGCAGAAGCGCATCCGAAAGCGCGCGATGCAGTGGTTACACAAAAACAATCTGTTGCATACCAGATATCTACAAGAATATACTACAATACTTAACAAATACCGTTTCCCTTCGAGGTACCTGCTGGATAGCCCCTAATGTGGTTGATTTGACCACACTTAACCCGATTAGATGTTCACTCGCCACTTCTGATAGCCGTGGCCAGGAACTGAACTCGTGCCGCAGGGTTCATAGTGCATTGCCATAGCGAATATGACCCACGTCAACAAATACGCCTTTGACAGAGACAGCAAATCTTAGAGTTTTATTGCAGTACGGTTATATACTCTCTAAGTCGAATTGCCCGTGCGCTTTTCGGCATAGGGGTCGCGAGATAAGTGATCCATTGGGAAATCTCTCCGAGTGCGGCGATAGTGAGTAGCAATTAGGCAGAGTTTCACTTCTATATTTGTGGGGGCAGGGGTTTGCTTTGTCTCTCACATTAGGAATCGCTGATGCATATAATTAATAAATTTCTTATCTTAATGGTAAACAACTGAAAATAAATTAATAAAGGTGTCAAGTACGAAAACATAAGAATAGGGTTTTTTTTTACCCTGTTCAAACACCAAATAGAAACCTTTCGCAAAAAGTCTGCATTCACCACACACAATACTTGTGGTGAACATGCAAACAAACACGCTCATGATAATATATGGGCATTGTCTCTGAAACGGATTGGTCTCCACCAGAGACAGCCAGTGTCAGACCAGAGAACGTCAAGAGGCGAACAGCACAAGGGCAATGCCACTATCAGAGCATTGACAGCTCGGGGTGAGAAGCTACAAAATAGGACCAATCTTTTTGCCAGTATCAAAGGATCAAAGTACTTTGATACTTACAAGAAAAGGTCCCATTTTGAAGATTTTCAGTTTGGGGGGGACATTGCCCCCCCACCCAAAAAAACTCCTCCCATGGCCGGCGACTTCCATCCATCACGTCCGAAAACGGCGGTGTCAAAAACGTCCAGAGAACGACGCATTCACAAAGCTGCCCAAGTGGCAGTTCCCTTGTTGCACGAGAGGGTAATTACATCCACCTTCATCGGGAAATTTGCCAGAATGATGAGGCTCTGCTCTTGCTCCCGGTCTTAAATAGAGCGCAGAGGTCGCAACCGGGTACCCGATACCCGTACCCTACCCGATACCCGGCTACCCGTACCCGGCCAGGTACGGGTAGCCGTTTGTGACCCTGGTGCGGCCGGGTACGGGTACGGGTAGACCGTGAGTCACTATTGAGTAACTGTTTGTCACTCATTTCCCAACGTCGTGTCTCTTCTCACAATTCAAGTTCCTAGAATCAACCCATCCACGCCTGCAACATGGCTTCATCCCAGAGGTCGCAATCAGGTGCCCAATACCCGTACCCTACCCGTACCCGGCTGGGTACGGGTAGGGTACGGGTACGGCCGGGTACGGGTACGGGTACCCGTTTGCGACCCTGGTGCGGCCGGGTACGGGTACGGGTAAGGAATCAAAACCCGTTTGCGACCTTTGATAGAGCAGCAGCAGGGTGACGTCATCATTTAATTAATTCACTCTTCAACACACCGGTGGGCTAAAGTAATATACTATTTGTCCTTTGTAAACGTGACACATTTTTTTACTGTTTGGCCGTGTCGGGTGGTGGAGGGTTACGACACATTTATAAATAACGTGATCTAACCCAAAAAACCTTTATTATGGAGAATAAATGGCATTGTCCAATCACTTCTTTGTGTATACAGTACATGTGTAAAGACTGTGTCAGTAAGTCTCGAGGTGAAGACAGGGTGTCAGCGAGGCTGGATGCAAAGAGAAGGCGCCAGCAAGTCTGGAGGATCTTGGTTGGGAAATTCCCCAGAGTGTCCAAAAGAGACGGCTGGGGAAATTCCCCCCGGAGAACCCACGAGGATAAAAGCAGAGCAAGAAGGGATGTTCGGGGCTGTCGAGAGGGACTCGGGCCGTCGTCGCTGTCTTCACGTCGTCCCTGTCTGCTCGGTCATACGATCTCCACGTCGGCATTATCTCATGACGACGGGGTCCTAAGCTACGTTACGTGCAATAAAAGAAACCTCATTACACGTAAAATATCAGTTTATTAACGAATGTATAGCATTGTTTGTGTAAAGTACATTTACTTGATATTTTACTTGATATTTTATTTTTACCGAACAGAAATTATATGACGATAGAAATCACAGTGGACATAGTAACACCTTACAGTTCCCTGTCAATCCACTGCTGGATGAAGGCCTTCCCATACCAATGTGTCGGTCATGGTTGGCTACGTATGGTGCGAAAAAAGTTCATCCTTGGCCACGCTGATCAGTGCTCATTTTGCTGAAGTGGGCAGAGGAGGGCCCAGGGCCGGTTCAGACATCACTCGCCACTGATGTTAGCCGTGGCTAGAAAACTCGAACTCAGGTCGCCGGCTTCGTTGCCAAGCGTGCTAACCACGACACCAACCACTGCACTCACACGCAGTGCTGCACGCGTACACGAGGTCGGTCATGTGAAAGCTTGCTAGTTGATGTACAGACAGTCCCCCCCCCGACTTATGAACGCCTGACTTACGAACAATCCGCACTTACGAACGAGCTTCCATAAGATATCTATTTTTTAACCATCCGACTTACGAACATCCGCACTTAAAAACGAGCTTCCATAACATATTTCTTTTTCACCATCTGACTTAGGAACGCCCGACTCACGAACAATCCGCACTTACGAACAAGCTTCCGTGAGATATATATTTTTTTTAACCATCCGACTTGCGAGTGCCAACACGCACTTGCGAACCGAACCGCAGAAACTATTTACGGCGTCAAATGCAAATGCACATTTCTTCTTAATCGCGAGTTTTGGTTTAACCTCAGCACATTTTATAACACTGACCATATTGTGCATTTAAATACAGTACATTATTGTGTTCCAACTTACGAACCGTTCCATTTACGAACGGGTCTCGTATACAGTACATATTTTACCAGAACTTATATACACAACGTAGGAGTATAAATAGAAAAAAAACACATAAAAGACAACCTGAGGTTATACATGATACAACAACTCCTCATGTAGAGAAAATTTGTCAATCCACTGCTGTATGAGGGCCTCCCAACGGCACGCAGGTCACAGAGGTTATTTGACCATACTTCACCAGTCTGGTCTAGTTGGTTGAAGAGCTGGGACCATAGACCACGGGAGCATAGTACAGTGCAATGTATTTTTATGCACTCCTGTCCTCTCCAGCTCATAATGCAGCCTCAAAGCAGCCTATAACACCCTTTTATGTGTGTTGTCACCCATCCAAGCACTACCCAGGCTCAAACCTGCTTAGCTTAAGATCTGATGAGGCCAGGCATCTTCTGGGTGATTTGGTCACATAAAACCAATTTAAACAAATATATATATACATTGCATGGCAATGAAAACAAATATATATGCACGTTTGTTAATTTTCAGAGCTGGAATGATACACATTTAAAAGAGTTTAACAAAATATGTCATCATACTCTGAATATATCTATAATATATTACCCGAGTACGTTTTTTTTTGCATTCTGACCACAAGTATTGTGGTTATTGCAGACATGATTCCTTGTAAAAGGTTTCAGTTTGGTGCTTTAACAACTTAACACCTGTTTTGTTGCCAGAAAAAAAGGGGAAAAATCTCTTCTCAAATATGTCATGTTTTTTGTGTGCAGTTTTTGGCGACTGGACAGAAACTATAGACTCTCACAAAACCTGAGCCAGGATGAAGAAATTCCCATTGTGAATGCTCACAGCGAGCAGTGCACCACCCTGGGGGGGGGGGGGGTGGATTTGTCATTCCTTGTAGCAGGACCTCTGCCAGCCACGCGGCACCGCCGCTGTCTACGGGAGCCTGTGGCTCCACTATCATCGGTGGCACGGCCGTCAAGCGTGCAGACGGTGCAACTGCACCGGCCGCCTACTGTGCGTGGACTGGATAGAGGGGCCCGGATGGTGGGCTACGAAGAGAGGAGCGAAAACTGGAGCGGGAGGTCACGTGCCCCTACGAGCTTCCTCTCCGCTAGTTCTCTCACATCAGTCGCAATATTCGCCGTCCGCTTCATAGGGGTTCGCGTGGCGGGGTCGCAGGAGGTCACTCCTCGTTGTCCTGCTCCAGCCGCAGGAGCGCTTGCAGGCGCTCCCGCAGCACCGAGAAGCACGGCCTCGCCTCCTCGCGCTCGCTCCAGCACTCCACCATGGTGGCGTAGACGGGCGAGGGGCACCGCGCCGGCTGCGGGAGGCGGTACCCGGACAGAACGGCCACCTGCACGTCTCGGTTGTTGCGAATGTCTGCACGGAGGGGCGCAAGAGGAGGATGGATGAAGCAGGTGGGTCTGTTAGTCTGTCACCGTCTAGAGACCCCATACAGAGACCCGTCTGTCTGTCATTCTGTAATTGGCAAGAGACCCCATCAGAAACCGATCTGTTTGTCTGTCACTGTTTAGAGACACCGTCAGAGACCGGTCTGTCTGTCACCGTTTTTAGACCCTATCAGAGACCAGTCAGCCTGTCACTGTCTAGAGGCTCTGTCGGTGCTTACGTGAGTAGGGACGCTGTCCGAAGGTGAAGATCTCGTAAAGTAGCACGCCGAAAGACCACACGTCAGACTTGGTGGTGAAGCATTGGCCGGTGAGGCCCTCTGGGGCCGTCCAGCGCGTGGGGATCTTTGCCATCGGTGAGCTCTGGGCCTGGCGGGGGTGGGGGAGGGGGCAGCACCATCGATGAAGACGATGATGTAATCGATCACGTCATTAACGCAATACCGCACGTGGGTTTTTTTCGCAGCCGTTGTCTTTCAGATTCGTCATTGATTTTAGGCGAGGTAGTTGTGATCTCGACAAATTTGTGTCGCGATGTTCACATGCATTGCGGCTCATGAAATATTGAGGGTTTTTTTTTTGCCAAATGTTATTTTGGTTTCTGACCCCTTCCCTAGGTGAACTCAGCCTACACTAATCCCATCGAATTCTATGTTATCTATAGGTAACTTTTTGCTGGGTACACAAATTCCTAACAATGTAAAAATACCACACCACGTACATACGGAAACGTACATAAATTTTCCAACGTTACCGTCAACAAAAAAATTCGCCTCAACACCCCCCAGTAAAGTTGATATGATCTCACAGGAAATGTATCGCGACTCTGCGGGTTTTGTTGGTTAATCTTCCTAACTAATCACAAAAACACAAAGCTAGCGTGTGGCTTCGTGAGTCCCAAGATGCGTATCATTCCGCTGTGACCTATGGGTCGAACAAATTGCCCGTTGCCAAAGAAAACGGAACAAAAGCTGAAAAGTCTTACAAAGAAGCACGGATAAAGGTGCGCACTTGTAAATGTACCGAGAGGCAGGAGCGGCGAGGCACAGATCGCAGAACGTACACAGGTGAGGGGCGTCATGTCGAGTGTGGAGACATTGTCGTGATTGGTCCTTCTCGGGGAGTAGAATTGCGAGGATGGACAATGGCTGGTGGTCGAGAATGATGATGGAGCTGCAGCTGGAGCGGGGAAATGTGCCCCAAGAGAACACCCATTGTGGAGATGGAGCGACGAGATGACCTCATGCACACGGGCTATACGGATTGGTACGCGGCGTTACACCTGAACCGGCCTGGGCCTCTCCCTTCATCAACTTGCAGCTGGGCCTTCGTTCCACCTCTTCACCCAGCCCCTTCACAGCCCCCCCCCACTCCCGCATTTGTAAAATGGCAGCAACGCGTGTGTAAAATGGTGGTAACATTTCAAAAATGGCGGAAACATGCATGTAAAATGGCGGCAACGCGAGTGTAAAATGGTGGTAACATTTCTAAAATGGCGGAAACATGCATGTAAAATGGCGGCAACGCGTGTGTAAAATGGTGGTAACATTTCTAAAATGGCGGAAACATGCATGTAAAATGGCGGCAACGTGAGTGTAAAATGGTGGTAACATTGCTAAAATGGCGGAAACATGCATGCAAAATGACGGTAACGCGAGTGCATAATGGTGGTAACGCACGTGTGCGAGAGCGAGCGAGAAGTCGCCGATGCAGCAGCGCAGCGAAGCGTCGATGAGCACGTTCCTCGCGGCGAGGTCACGATGTACGAACCCCCGCGCCGCCAGGTACTCCATCCCGCTCGACACCTGTGCGCCCAGGTGCAGCAGCTCGCACAGGTGCAGCCCACGGCCTTCCTCACCTGCCAGGGACAAGGGAAATGGCGGGGCGCAGAGGTCACAGGCGATGGGTCAATCAATTAAACTATTTTACGTTTAGAGGTTGAACGTTAGGAGTCGTGATTCTGTTATAGTTAGGATTGTAATGAAGATATTACAAATGTTTTGGTCTTCTTGTTTACTCGTATCGCAACTGCGATATCCAGGTTGTTCTATGCTGTGGTGGAGTTATGTTGAGGGCGGTGCAGTAAATTCCAATGATCTCCTGTACATCTGTGCTCCCACGGTTTTGTCGGTACATGTTGGTGATATCCAAATTTGCCAAATAAGAGAGAATCACTCGCAAGCTACTTAATTGGACACTCAGTCAGACTTTTCTGGGTAAACAAGTGGAAAAATGTCCACGTTGCGTCACGGGACAAGGAATCCGTTCAGAGCATCGCCCCCGGTGCTATGGAAGCGGATATTACAGAACTGCTTTTGAGATTCCTCTTCAAGTAAAAATAAATCACATTTTATCAAGTGCCCTTCTGCAAGGTACTCAAGGTTTCGTTGACCCCACATATGATCCCCGTATGGGCGACCATCCGGTAGGCTTCGTTTTGCAATGGCCGATGTCCCGCGTGTTTCTTTGAACGCGGCTCTCCGTGCGACGGTTGTCCCGGGCCTTCTGTTGTGGCTGTGGAACGGCCAGCCAACTGGCGCTGTTCGTGATTCGGACACCATGGTGATGTTTAAACCACTTGCCTAAATACACCCGATTCTCTCTTGCTTTCACTTCTCCGGCTTGGCTTCTCTCCATCTTCTTCATTGTTTCTCCCCAAGGCTGATGATATATATATATTTTTGTCATGATGTGCCTTGAAATAACCGCTTATCCACACGAAGAAGCAACACTTGCCACAACCTTCTCAGCTCCAGACGGAAATGTTCATCGCATTGGTAGTTAAACAAACATTCTGAATTCTCAGAGCTGGAATTCAGCCGAATTTGGTACAGGTGTGGGTTTTGTGTTTACGTGTGCGTGCAGTCATTGTTGGCCGAGTTGAGATCATCAAGGAACTGAACCTTTTCCAAACTGGCTGATTCAGTCCCAGCCGCTCCCATGAACTTCGTCCTCCCAATGCAAATTACCACGGGAAATCCCCCGACTCGCCACCCACGCAGGGCACGACCTTCACTCCACGCTCCTGTCAATGATTGCCCAAAGTAGTTCGTGCTGTTAGAATTTACAAGCTGGGCGAGAGCGTGTCCACTAAGCGAGTCTCAATGTGAAAGCACGTCTAATAAATCCGCCCGTTACACTTGGCGTTCGTGCCATAGTCCAGCGCTCCCATGAAGGCGTTACGTTTCACAGATGGGTATAGTCCGCAGTAAAATTTAACACGTTAGCTTCCATGGCCAATCGTACTACAGTGGTCCTTCGGTTTACGACGCCATCGATTAATGATATTATGATGAACCATTGTCCTCCCATAGGGTCCTATTGTTTCGATTTACGATACATTTTCGATCAACGATGTGTTTACGATATGACGCGGCCGCAAATTTTGGCCAATCGGAGCGCTCCTCAGTGGACTCAGCAGACCTCAGCCAATCAGCGACCCGCTCTTAATATGAGCGTTTTGAGAGCAACTTTTTCTGATGAAAAAGGTCAACTTCTGATCGTCTTGGAACAAAATCAGCCTTTAACATGTATTTCCTACATTCGATTAACGATCATTTCAATTAACGATGGTTTTCGTGGAACCAATTAATATCATTAACAGCAATTAATCTTTCAGGGGGAGTCAGATCGACCGGTGTGTAAAATGCGTTTCGTACAACCCTCCTGCAC
>CM025652.2:6773727-6789243 GCA_014621495.2 Entosphenus tridentatus
GAGGGTTACGACACATTTATAAATAACGCGATCTGACCCAAAAACCTTTATCATGAATATTTTTTATTGTTGTATTTTTATTTTATTGTTGCAAGAAGCTGCTGCGCTGTGGTGAGCGCACTGCGCTGTAAACCCGGCGGAGCTGATTTTGATTCCTGGCTGCACGGTGAATATCAGCCAATATCACGAGCATCACGATCCAGTTCAAGTTCATGTATTAGGTATAGCCCTGTGAGCCATTCGGCTCTTGAATCGGGTGCAACCGCAACAAACAAAAAACAAAAACATGAATAAAAAACATCTTAAAGTGAATATGTGACTAAGTGCAAACTGAAATCCAAGAAAAGACAGCAAAACATTGCAGAAAAAAAAATCACCGTACACCAACGCTGTGTGCAAAAATCCCAGTGGGATGCAAGTCAAACAACCAGTGTCTCACGCAGCCCCACTCGTCAATCTCACGAGCATAACTAGCCATGCTCTTTGGTTTTGTCGGTAAAGTCACGTAGGTAGAAGAAATAAAATAGATCACGATCGCCATACAAGCAACCGTCTTCACTCCCACCTGAAGATGGTTGCTTCTATGGCGATCGAAACGTCGTGATCTATTTGTATTTGGTTACTTTCGTGACTTTACCGAAAGAACCAAAGAGTATGGATTCCTGCAGTCACGAAAGCTTCAAATATAGATTGAACCGTGCAATGTGGTCTAGATACAGGATTAGTATATTACTCACCACTGATGTTTCCCGTGGCCAGAAATTGAACTCAGGTTCGCCGTGTTTATAGCGTCGTGCGCTAACCACTGCGCCACCGCTCCTTATATGTATATAAAACATATTTTAAAATAATAATAAAGTACCGCCCGAACAGGGACTTGAACCCTGGACCCTCAGATTAAAAGTCTGATGCTCTACCGACTGAGCTATCCGGGCTCACGCAGTTCGCTCGTGTGGAGTAACGTCACAAATATAGAACACACACCACCTGCACGTTGGCAACAACGCTTTGGTTAGTCGTGAATATGAACTTTGCATTGACTTGCGTTTGGAAAGTATGCTGTTATTAAACTTAAAAGTGTTAGTATGCAAAAAAGGTCAAACTGCCATTTTTTTACAATTTCAAAATGTCCCTATGCTTCTCGAATGATTTGCATGCAAGAACATGTTTTGACAGGTTTATTTATGTAACATCCACAGGACAGAGATGTACATTTCCAGTCCAACGTCATCAACCATCAATCGTCACCATAGTCATCTTCTTTCTCTCGATTAAAAATAGCACACGCTCACCACTTTCTGGAAATAGAACAGAGTTTTTGTTGTTGTTAAACTGGTCCCCTCGGCACAGGAACGTGGAATTTCCGCTGCTAGTTTGGGAGACACCAGCTGAGACAAACGCTGCAACACACTCGTATGAATGAATGTACAGTAGTGTGTACACAAATGTGTTCGCTTCATCTACAGGCCTTTGTCAATCCACTGCTGGATGAAGGCCTCCCCACGCTGTTGTTGGTCAAGGAGAGAGGGGGGGGGTGTTTGACCATACTTCACCACGCTTGTCAGTGCGGATAAAAGGCGGACGGTGGTGTGTGGATGGAGGAGCCCAGTACCGGTTCAGATATCCCTTGCCACTGATCCTTTTATTTTTATTTTACCAGCTAAAGGCTTGAGCCACGTAGCTCTTTTGCAGAAGCGACCTGGCCACAAATTATAGCTCAAACAAGTGGCTTATCACGTGCCAATGTATAGCAGCCACATACTCAGCGGACGATTCTATAATGCGGAGGGAAAACCCAGACGACCCGTTGAAAAAAATCCACGCGACCACGGGGGAAAACAGAGAGAGACACGCAAACTCCAAATATACCGCTATCGTCAAGGTCGTGGTTCTAACCCACGTACTCGTGTCTACCAGGCGAGGTAGTGAACGTCTCGCCACCGCACAGAACTCAATGTGGCCGTGTTTATAGTGCAGCGCGGACAACTCGTGAAAACTTGTGTTTGTATAACGTCTTCAGGCGCAGTCGAATTCACACCAGAGGTCGCAACCGGGTACCCGATACCCGTACCCTACCCGATACCCGGCTACCCGTACCCGGCCAGGTACGGGTACGGGTACCCGTTTGCGACTCTGGTGCGGCCGGGTACGGGTACGGGTACGGTGGGCCGTGAGTCACCGGTGAGTAACTGTTTGTCACTCATTTCGGGTAGGGTACGGGTACCCATTTGCGACCCTGGTGCGGCCGGGTACGGGTAAGGAATCAAAACCCGTTTGCGACCTCTGATTCACACGCCTCATTCCAGTTGGACCAGTACTGGATCAGACGCCTATTTGCTGTACTGCACTGCCCTCTGCAGGCACGTCCTCGCCACAGCAGGTGAGCGTCCAACACGTGCTCACGATCCATCGATTGTACTCGCAATGCATCAGGCACACACGCGTGGCAGTGTGTATCGGATTGCGCGGGTAATCATCGATGTTGTTTTCGAGCGGCAAATGAGCTTCGGTTTGGTGGCTGTGCTTCGAACCCGACCACTTCATATCGATTCCTGGTCACACGGCCAACATCAGTGGAGTGAAATTGAGATCGGTCCTGGGTTTCACCGACGTGCATTGATCAGGTGAAGTAGTTTACCACCCCCACGACTGACAATAGCGTGGGCAAGGCCTTAATCAAGCAGTGGATCGACAAAGAGCTGTGGGGGGATATTGATACATATCCTTGATGCGGGTTTCAGTTTTCTGTTTTTACGTTTGTAGGTGTTGTGGTGTAAGTAAAAAATATATATCGGCAGCTTAAACAAGGTATTTCACGAAAATATATTTATAGCTCATCGGATTCCTCCAATATGAATTCTGATTCTGGATAGGGGGGGCTGCTATGCGCAAGAGATAGGTGTGGCCACGAGAGGCTATTCCAGCAAAATCCTTACTCCCCTATTCACCAACCAGCTTTGACCAGCGTGAGTATGGCCATACATCCCTCACGGCGTGTATTTCTAAGTGAAATATTTCCCGGTGGCTTTTCAACATCCCCCACCCCTGCCACCGCGACATCGGGGCGGGGAGAATATTTTCCAGTTCTGGCTGATACGGTTGAGAATTTGCTTTCCTACACGGCGTGGTTCAGCAACCCACCAACCCCACAAGATCAAGATCCCCCATCAACGTGGGAGCTTCCAGACCGCCCGTACCCACTTCCACCCTCATGCTTCCTACATCCGGTTGCTCACACCCACTTCCACGTGTTTCCGGTTTTTTACCCCCCCCCTCTTCTCTGCGACGTCATTTCCGAATCCGGTCTGTCGATCTCTTGCACCGCTCACTTTCTCGCACAGCACGCGACTTCCGGATCCGGTATTTGTTTCTCTTGTACCGCCCCCCTCTCGCACAGCACGCGACTTCCGGTTACGGTATTTGTTTCTCTTACACCTCGGCCCCTCTTTCGCACAGCACACGACTTCTGGATCCGGTATTTGTTTCTTTTACACCCCGCCCCCTCCTTCGCACTGCACGCGACTTCCGGATCCGGTATTTGTTTTTCTTACACCCCGCCCCCTCTTTCGCACTACACGTGACTTTCGGATCCGGTATTTGTTTCTTTTACACCCCGCCCCCTCTTTCGCACAGCACGCAACTTCCGGATCCGTTATTTGTTCGGGTTTTTTTTGCCCCTCCCACTACCGGCATACGAACTTCCGGATCCGGTACTGGATCCGGGGGGGTGGGGGAGCTTTTTCACTCATAGGATTCCTCCTATCTAAATAAAGATTCTGATCGGCGTGCGGCCGAGCGCTATGGAGATTCCTCCAGTACAAATACATAATTATGTTTCATACACATACATGGTTACGCGACTTCCGGATCCGGTATTTGTTCCTCTTGCCCGCCCTCCACTCTACCACCCACCGGCACGCGACTTCCGGTTCCGGCGGGGTGTGTGACGCAATCTGCGTGGCCCCACCCACCCACCCCCACCCCTCCTCCTCCTTCCTCTCTCTCCCCCCTCCGTGTCGCCGCCGCCGCCCCGTTCTCCGTCCGCCCGCCTGGACGTCTTCAATGAATAAGCTCATTGCCGTGAGTGATTCTCCTCACAACAAACATCACCATCAAAGACGACGACGACGGCACATCATCATCATCATCAGACACAACATTGTTTCACCGCATCCACAACACCCCACCCACCGGCCCACCCGGCCACCCACAACCAACCCCAACACTGTCGGCTTCAAGTCGGCGTGGGGGAGAGGCGGCGTGGTGCGGGCGACGCTGCTAGGCCCCGGGGTCACGCACTCTCGTACGGTGTGTGCGGTGCAGTGTGCGGTGTGTGTGTGTGTGGGCGGCCTTGCAAGAGATTCATACGTGGGAAGTTTACATGTCGAGTATTTCAAAATAGGATTTGGTTTTGGGATGTGTACGCGCGTGTATCTGTTGTCAATTCAGTGCCGGGCGAGGGCCGCGCGGGTTTCCTTTGTCCATACTTCACCGCGCCGGTTCACGTGGCGTTGAGTGGTGGATTTGGTGGTGTTGGTGGTGGTGGGGTTTGACGTAGACGTTCTAGCACAGCAGCGGGGTTTGCTCTACTGCCATTGCCCTCTGCAGCTCGCCTCTAACGCGTGTTGTAGAGCGTGGCGGTGATCTCCCTTCAGAATTACGCGACCAGGCGTCTGTCGAGATGAGGCAAATGTGGTCACTGCAGTTCTGCGCTGCGATGGTGGTGTGCTGTGATGCTCAGCTGTGGGTGGTTGTGTTGGTGTGTCGTGAATAGTGATGGTGTACGGGACGTGCTTATGTAACACGAGCATTAAACACGAGACCACGTTCTGAATTCCCAGCATAGCACTAACGCGATCCTGACACGGGACACGAGCCGTCTACAACACTCACACGAGCCCTGACACGAACCCCCCCACTGGTTGTTAACGCAAACACCAGGCCCTACCCATAGCACTCGCCCTAACGCTAAACCTAGTCCCATTGACGCCAGTACTTGCTAGCCCTATCCGTGACAGAACCACTAGCCCCAACCTTGACACAGTAACACGAGTTCTGACACGAATACGAACCTTGTCTGTAACACCAGCCGTGACGGCGACACAAACGCTGACACGAACAGCAGATGACAGACACACTTCTGCCATTTGCTGTTCCTAATCCCCATACGCTAGCATTACTGCTACTTCAAACCCTAATGCGCCAGCCGTAACACCCGCACCACAATGATAATTACTATACGGTTATGAAGATGTGTTAATCAAAGTGACCGCCGTTCACTTTTTTATAGACCCAAGGTCGTCATCGTAAGTGCCTTTTGATTCCACCACAACCTCACTAACCGCAGCTGCAAGATCCATCAGCTTTTGTAGTCACACACGTCCTTCAAGGACCACTCAAACTCATCATCACCACCACCATCTATCTGCTTTGTATCCCCCATTGTTACACAGTTGACAAGTTTAAAAGGCTGCTCTTACAATCTCATCATCACCTTGGATTTAGTTATTCCCTTTGAGACACATATTAGATGTCCGTCAGGGACCGCTCTTACATTCCCATCACGTTCGGTTAGCAAGGTTAGCTACGTACGGTGCAAAAGAAGATCAACATACAAACGTTCTCATCATCATCGCCCTCCATCATCTGGCATCAAGTCTGGTCCCATATTCGAATCGACATGTTCTTTAAGGGAGAGAGGGAGGGGGGGTACTCTTAGTCTCATCATCCCAACCATCAGCCTGTTGGGAGGGGAAGGGTGTTAGTGGTGGTGGTGGTGGTGAATCCTTAAACATTCCTGAGATGCTTGGCGGCTAGCAACGAGGGGGTTATCTCTGCACTTAATTGCACCTCTCCCCCCCGCGGCGGCATATACCTGGGCCACGGTGTGGTGAGTTTGGGACACCTGTAACTAAGCGTCCCCTACCGCGCCCGTGCATCATCGACTGTGCACACACACACACGTCGTCTTCACAGCAGGCTCTTCCTCAGCCCTGCCGATCGTTTGTGTTATTTTCTCCCCCCCTCCAACCCAACCACTGCTGGATCAGTACTGGGTTGCTGAAGGCGATGGAGGTGCGGCGGGGGAAGCATTTAACCACCGCGCAGTATCGGGACAACAGTGGATTGATTTCGTTGCACCGCCTTTCTGCTGTCGCCACTCCCACCCCATACCGCGATGGTAGCTATCCTGGCAGCCCTGCGGGGGCGACGTGGTTGGTGTGGGGTGGCTTCGTATTTCAGATGGGTCTCCCACAACACAATTTTCGACTCTTTAAATAGCTCGGTGTGATACGTTTTTGCTTTAATCCGATGTTCCCCAAACACCTGTTGGCCAGGATTTATGACTTGAGAAACACAAGAGGGAAGATATTTGTCCCTGCTCTGGCATTGCACAGTTCGTGTATGTGCGTGCGCGTGTATCGAACTTTTTTCGCACCGTACGTTGCCATCCGTGCTTGCGCTGCTGCCAAGGCTTGAGCATTAACGTGTAGCAGCCATGATCTGTCCGCTGCTGGATGAACACCTCCCCCCACAAGCTATCGCCGTCGTCCCTCACAGTGGCACGTATCGGTTCCAGTGACTAGACCGAGGCTGTCATCTCGCCACGCTTAAGAAACCCGGTATAACCACGGGCGGCTGAAACCCGGACTCTAACTCAGGATGTTTAACTTACTTGGCACCGTACGTAACCAACCGTGCTAATCGGAGGTGCGGAGGAAGGGACAACAAACTAAACTCAAAAATCAGTCCGAAAGAAATTGGTTTTCAATCTAGATTTAACGCTGAGCAGTGCAAATTTAGTTTTCGCGATGATAAATAATTTAAATTTCCCAATTTTTTTTCTCGCCTGTGTGCCGCAAAATTTGATTCTTATATTTGTTCTGTTCATAATGAAAGGGCCCCTTTACATTCCAGTTCCATCTCTTGTTTTTTTTTATTTCTGGTTCGCTTTTTCATTGGCCAACTTGTTCTAGTTCCACTTGTTCAGAAATGTGTTGGATGTTTATTGTGAGACACAAACACTTTAAGTTATGTATATTTCTAAGTACCGTATGTGAAATCAATAAATGCATAGTTGTTTGACGTTCTGCGTAACAGTGCAGGTCAACTCGACTGTGCCACACCATTCTCACCAACATTCGAGTTCCGTTATTGTTTACAGAGGATGAAAGTCCACTTACACAGCTCTATTATAATTCTGCAAAAAAATCATGTCACCCTCACTCTAGTTCCTGCTCACGAAATCCGTAACGTTCAGTACCTGTTCCCGTTCGCCAATAACACCGCCGCCGCCGCCAACTGACGGGTCGGTTACAGAAAACGAGCGGCTCCACGCCAGGGACAAAACTGCGTACTTGGAAGAGGTGCGCAACGTGACACCCTTTGCTAATGTGAGTAACACATCGCCACCACTCCCAGCCACTGCAATTCGTGAGTCGCCGTGCTTTTGGACCGAGGTTCATCGTCCGGAATTGGTTCTTTGCTGTGGTGAATGTAGTGTCCCTCCATCGCGCTGTTCTTGTGCGATGATCCATTACGTTCCTGCACACGTAGCTGATCTCATCCCTCCATCTCTGCGATGGATGCACCCGGGGTGTCTGACCTTTGAGCCACTTGGCCACCTCCACATTCTACCTTTCCAGATTGAGGTTTGTTTCGAGGTCGCTTGGCCGCTTGGGCTGCCGGAATATTCAGCTTGGCCGGTGCAGAAACATCTCGCTGAGTTGCGTCACAAGTTTGTAATTTCACGCTGGCGATAAAGTCTCAAGCAGCGATTCGGTGAGGTGTCACCATTTGGGGTCATGATTCAATTCAACAGTTGATTCTCGTGACCCACCCCACGCGGCGACTCCTGGTCATGGTAAAGGAATCGATTTTTAAATCGATTCGTGATCCTGAATTGCGACATT
Organism: Entosphenus tridentatus; assembly: GCA_014621495.2. Classification (NCBI taxonomy): domain Eukaryota; kingdom Metazoa; phylum Chordata; class Hyperoartia; order Petromyzontiformes; family Petromyzontidae; genus Entosphenus; species Entosphenus tridentatus. Next base: position 6,781,641 of record CM025652.2, read on the forward strand.
TCATCGGCGTGAATAGTTACACATCTGGACAGTCAAATTTGGGTCATAGTTGTCGCAAAGTCATCAATGGGCTGTTTCGAATGGTCCTCTAGATGGCGTGATACGTATGTATGTATGTTGAACTTCTTTTTCACTGTACGTAGCCAACCGTGCTAATCGGAGGTGTGGGGCAAGGACAACAAACTAAACACAGAAAGAAGTTCTTGAGAAATTAGTTATCAATCTATTTTTAAAGAGCGTTGTTCCAGTAGCTTCCTAATAAGATGCATCTCCCCTAGCCAGGCCTCTTGGATAGTAATTTTCCACATCGAGCGCAGAACAGACTTGGGGGTCAGTTATAATCATCAGTGGGCGCCGCGGTGGCTAGGAGATGTTAACTACCTCACTTGGTATACAGGAGGTCGTGGGTTCAATCTCGGTCCTGACACCTGCTGCATATTTGGAGTTTGCATGCTGTCGCCCGTGGTTGCATGGATTTTTCTCCGGGTCCTCCGGTTTTCCCCTCCAATTGTAGAATCGTGCGTTGAGAGTATTTGGCTGCAACAAATGTGCACGTTATCAGCCACTTTGGTGATCTATCATTTGTGGCCAGATTGCTTCTGAAAAATAAATATGTAGCTCAGTGGGCCATACCTAGTAAAAATAAAAAAAATTGTTAAAATAGTTTATATTATGATTACAATGGCAGCAGCATCATTAGCCACAATCACAATTAATATTCTGTTTGCAATTCCTTACGAATGACACATCGGCAGGTCTACTCTGCTTAGCTCCAGATTTGACAGTGGCTGTAACAGGTGCTGTGGCTGGCAGCTGCTAGCAAGACACTTCTCCACGGTTCTAGGGTCCTGTTTACTCATCGCTGGGCAGGAGATGGGGGGTGTGTTAATATCTTTAACTCTTTCCTTATAAGGTTCATAGCATTTGTGTCTTTCTGTTTTTTTTGTCTGGCTGTGTGTAAGTGGGGTGGGGGTGGACACGATAACTCACAAAGATGGTCCAATGCGAACCAAATTGTAGTATAAAGTTACGTTTCTATGAGGGACTCTTGTTGATTACTGGCCACGTTGATCCAAGGGGTTATTGTCCATTACTTGGAGATGAAAACCGGAGGTAAAAATTACTTTACAAATAATGCATGCAAATGAGTTTTGCTCTGACAGCTTCTCCATCGGAAATATGGAATTGAAATGGGCCGATTCCCTTGAAAAAATATAGCAATGTGTTTTGCCCTTCCAGCTTACCCGTCTGCTTCCATACAGCTAATGAAATGTATTCAGGTATAAACGATTGTTGGAAAGCATTACATGAGCCACGTTTATGCACGAGTATTCCGAACATGTTTTACTTTGTGAGTCTGTGGGTCTGAACGTCTGTGGGTCTGAATCTAAGTCTTTAGTGTTCAGCGTAAGTCTATGGGGGTCTGTACATTTTTCGTAACTAGGCTGACACCATCAACTCACTATACTTGGGAACACGGTTTAATCAAGAGATTGGGTGACTGCGACATGATTCGACCCCATGGTCTTAGTGGTGTTTTCCCCGAGCACTCCGATCTGCGAGCCACTCGGCCACCTCCCTCGTTTGCTTCACACCTGACTTGAGCGGTAACGTTGGAGTCTGATAAAGCGTTGCTGTACCTCGTCCAATTTTGGCTGCGGTTAACGCGTCGAAAGATCGCAAAGCAACACATGGGAAACGTTCCCAACAGCTCGGTGCCAGGGCTTGAGCATTAATGCTACAGCAGTCATGATCTTTCCGCTGCTGGATGAACGCCTCCCCCCCGCAAGCTATCGCCGTCGGCCCTCACGGTGGCACGTATCTGTTCCGGTGACTGGACTGATGCCGTCAACTCGCCACGCTTGAGAAACCCGGTTTAACCAAGGGCGGCTGAAACACGGACTCTAACTCAGGATGTGTGTTTGTTGAACCTCTGTGGCACCGTACGTAGCCAACCGTGCTAATCGGAGGTGCGGAGGAAGGATAACAAACGTAACACAAAAAGCAGTTTTAAAGCGTTTTCAATCTAGATTTAAAAGTGCATTGCTCCAGTGGCTTCCTAATATCGGAAGGAGGAGCATTCCAGACGGCCGCAGGAGCGCATCCGAATGCGCGCAATGCGCTGACCGTCATTGTTGTAGCAAAAAGCCGCCGCTGCGAGGATGGTTTCACGTGACAATATTTTTTGTTAAAGGGTCTCAACGGTGCTAGCTGGCCACTGTGGCCTCTAAGCCAGTTGGCCACCTCGACAAATTCTCGCGGTTAAAGTTCGATGGAGACGGTGGTGCTTATTTTGCTGGAGGTGGCACAAGTGGTGTGGTGGTTTAGTTGTTTGTTTTAGTAGCTTTATTGGGGGTGGTAAAGGTTGCTTAATTGTTGGTGTCGTTAGTCGAACGGATAGTCATTTTAATAGTGGTAGACGTTGTGATGAAGGTGGTTTTCACGGGGGTAAAGGTGGTGTTTTTTTAGGCATTAAAGGTGGTAGCGGCAGTAAATGTGGTTTTAGTGGTGTTATGTATAATACAGGTGGTCATGGATATATGGTCGGTCGTGGTGTAATGTTAGTGCTGGTGGTGAAGGAAAAGGTGGTTGTGATGGTAATTTTCCCAGACTTGTACTTGTGAACAATGATCATGAAGCTGTTCTGAGTCTACCCCCAACCAGGATCGCAACTGACAACCTACTGGCTGCGAGCTCTGCACACCGATCCCAGCGACGAAGACAGCTTCAGTTAGCGACGGTGTTCTCCCTTTTTCATAACCAGTGCTGCTTCTGTAAATGCCTAACTGTTTAAATCATTAAGAGAATCCTCTGCTCTGACAGTAGCGTCGCTTCTGTTAAAAAAAAATCGAACATCCCGCTCACGCTCACGCCCAGGCGCCCATCGCCCTGCGGTCAGCACGCCAGCCTCCCCGAACCACTCGGCTGAGAGGACACAGGTTCGACTCCTGCATAGGCCGGTCTCAGGCACATATTTGGCTTCGTGGTCACAGATCCCGACTCGTAATTAATATTCTAATGACATTTGACCAAATCGTTCTAAAGGCATCACATCTCGTTTTCAGGTCTCAGATGCTAATCAGGGTTTTAGCCCGGTTAGTACTTGTGGATTGGATACCATCAGATTTCTGTTTTTCGTCTTCATCTTTGGCCGTCGTTCCTTTCCAGCGATGTCCCTGCCAAAGTCCACTCATTTCTCTCCGCAGCCAACGTCGTGCCTCTCACACGCGCACAATTACATAATCGAAGTGGTTATTCTAAGCGTTCGCTCTCTCCACGCCTCTCTGTGTGCACCTGTTTACTTGTTTCTGATCCGTATGTCGTAGCGTGGGGAATAGTATTCGCCGATTCAAACCACGTTATTCTCCAGCAACATTGCCACCGCTGCTTTCATTTCACGAACCGTCTCAGATGTTGCTGACGTCACAGTGGTGATAACAAATCGATCAATTGCGCGCCGTGAACTACAGCGAATGTTCAATGAACCCTAATGTTCAGGGCACCAGAGTTGAGCTCATGGTCAATACGAGCGAAACACAGGTCTCGTGCGAGTTTGCGAAACAATTGGGAGACATCCAGTTGGAAGGGTGGTCACTGGGAAATCAAAGCAGAGGCGTGTGTGTACCCAGGGCAACCTATTGAAGGCAGAGCCCAGGACGTGAAGAAAATAGACAGACTGCATGAGAGCAGTGCTTTTGGCAAACCGATTTGAATACTGAATCGGTGTGAGAATATTTATACCGGAGGAATCTTTATGAGCCCACGAAGCTGCTGTTCACTGACTCTAGACATGGGCCGACTCGTCCATGTGTCGTTTTAACGGTCTCAATGCTCGCACAAAAGAGTCGGGGGTATTCATATTCTTGGTCCTTTTACGTGACTTTACCGAAAGAACCAAGAATATGAATCCGTGCAGTCACGAAAGCTTTAAATCGAAATTGAGTCGGGGGTTAATTGTCCGTGAGGAAGGCTCAGCTTCTGAAACAATCACAAGACACACTTCCTTGCCCCTCATTGACAGAAAGACATTTTGTTTAACGCTGTCCAACAAAAGTTAAAAGCAGGAGTGCATTAACTTGTTCCTCTGTAACAGTGCTTGGGGGTGGCGTGGTGGGGGGGAGGTCACAACAACTCAGGTAATCATGAGCCAAGGTGAACAATGCCTCCATATAAAGTCGTGTTGCAAATCGGGACGTGTCTGATAGAAAATTGGTCAAATTGATTCTAAGGCTTGTTGCTCGAAGTTTGGCGCTAAAAAATTAACCCGTAAAAACAAAGTTTTTCACTGTAAATCCTTTATATGCATGGCGGCTAGAGGGTCTCGTCCTCTGGATTGAGATGGCTGCCACCTATGGGTCAGATGATTGCAGCGCAAGCATTAAGCAATTGGTAATTAAATATAATATTTTTGTCCTAAAAAGTGTAAAATTTTGGAAAAAAAATTTCACGAACATTAATTGTCACGCACAACGAGTCTGTGTGGAAAATGTCAGCTCGATTGGATCACGGGAAGTGGGTTAAAAAACGACCGAAAGATTTGCACGGTCGTAAGCGCGCAAGCAAGCAAGCACGCAAGCAAGCAAGTGAACTTAATATAAAGGATTTAAAACCAGCGCTAAAATTACTATCCTTGCCCCAGCGGAGGTGATGACGTCATTACGTGCGATGTCATTCGGCGATATCACCGCATAACGTCATCCCATTGTTTCGTTGTTCGCTTCTTCTCGCCCCCCTCTGCGCTCACAATCCCAGCTGTCCTGTCTGGCTCTCTCCGTTCCCCCTTCTCCTTGTGCCCAATCACGATTCCCTTTCTCGCTTCTGGCCCCCTTCCACTCGAACAAACTGCCCTTACGTGTCAAACAATCAGCCTCACTGGTATATTTTTCGTTCTTCCCTTAAAATACTCACCGATTTCCCCGTTGCCTAGCCAAACTCCCCTTCCGCATCTCCTTCACCATCACTCACTCCATCCCTCTTCCCAACTCCCCTTTTTCATCATCGCACTCGCTCATCATTAACGCACCCATTGTCACTTTCATCGTCGTTTATTTCACGCATCATCATACTCATCATGCACTACCGTCCTTTGAATCAACCCATCTCATCGCACTATTCTGCTGTACAATTAGTTAATTCTCTGTTCAGCTTCTCAGTCAAGGCTGCTATATGAATAAAAATGAGATTATTATCGCCGAGTAAATGCTTCCGCTCAGAAACGCCAATCCACATGTGCGTGCGCTTTTCTTCCTCGTTCCAATTAAGGACTGCGGCATATCCAGATAATGGCAGTGCGGCAAGCGGGATCGTGAACCCATTTGTGTGGCTTGATGAACGTCTGTTCACTCCCTTCTCTTGTGTGTGGGTTTTCTCCGGCATCTCTGTTTTAAAACACTCCACTGGCCCAACCTTGTCGATTCCAGCACCTGCGTGAGTATAGAGCCCTGAGATTCCGAGGGAGGGTTTCCTGCGTAAATTAAAGACGCGCGTGTCCAATGTTTAACCACTTCGTCGTCGCTGCTGTTAATTAACGCGCCACGCAGCACCCGTTCGACTTTGCACGGTTGTTGTTGTTCTGCCACAGCAGTGTGTATGATTGATGGGACTTGACCGACACAAATTCCATCGTCATCGCCAGCCGTGCTTTATCCACTACTGCATGAGAAGGCCTCCCGCTGTCCGGCATCACCATCGTCTCACAAATCTTTGCACACGAGCCGAGTGCAGTGCCGCATCTCCCGTGGCTACGGGTGTCTGCTTGGCGTGTTCCCTGCGCTATATTGGGTGAGAACAAGGGTTCTGTATTTGGATGAGACGAGATTTTTCTGTACCGTTTGGATCACTGAACAGCAATTCTTGCCACGTATCCCCACACCTCTACATGGTGTGTGGGGCCCCACTCAGGGTGTCGCAGCTTTAAAAACGAATAGTACCTGGTGCGTTCGCTGGTCTTTTTTTTATTTTACCAGGTTAGGCCCACTGAGCAATGTAGTTCTTTTCCAGAAGCGACCTGGCCACAAATGATAGCGTCAACGAAGTGGCTTGTGTGGAAATCTACAGCAGCCACTTACTCTAAACGCATGTTGATTCTAGATGTGGACGGAAAAACCTGAGGACCCGGGGGGAAATAAAAAAGCGACCACGCGGAGAGAGAAACGCAAACTCCAAAGACAAGGGTGGGCACGGTGATTGCCACAATCACCTGCATGCGTGTCATCAAAAGTCGGTGATTTCCTCCTCTAATGAGCATTGAGAAGGTGCCTATTTACAGCCCCTGGGCCAATGGTGTCAATTCCACATTCATAGGGCAGGGGCAAGTCTATTCGTCGCTGCAATGCTCATTTTACCTCCCGCCACCGAAAAGGGCCACCTCCACACCCAACCAGGAATTGAACTCGGCAACCTCCCGATGGCGAGCTGCTGGCTCTGATGCATTGAGATTATTTAGATTATTTTGTTGCTATATATTTCCACATGATAAGCCACTTTATTGAGCTATCATTTGTGGCCAAGTTGCTTCTGAAAAATTAAGTGGATACCTCGGTGGGCTTTACCTGGTAAGATAAATATCATTTTGTTTAATTTGTACATTTTTTTAATTACTTGTTTACCTTTCCTATACTTTTCATTCCTTTCGTGTGTTTTGTACTGTTTATTGTTGTAAAGTTCTGACCCTCCCCCCCCACTGGACATCGACGAAGTAGAGCTTCATAGCTCACCGGATTCCTCCAGTATAAATTAATATTCTGATTCTGTGTGTTGTGCCGGCCCTAATAGGCGCTCGCCAACAGTACTTGGCTCAACGCTCAATACATTTGTACCTGGGCTGGTGGTGTGTATTTCTCTGTAATGGGCTCCTATCGATAGCTCTGTTCGTGTTGAGTGCAGCGGAGCGTCTGAATTACGCTCGCGTTGCAGAGTCGTCTTTTCCCGTGAAGTTCCCTCCCCAAATCTTATCTCGGTTGCGCCATCGGCATCGCACGATGGGGACGAGGAATGAATTTGGAAATCTCGTGGAGCATTGCATCATCCCCATGTTAAGGAATGGCCCGCAGAAGCAGATATCACAGAACTACGTCTGCATAGAAATGTTCATCTCATCTTCTTGGTTCTTTCGGTAAAGTCACATAGAAGGGAAATAATAAAATAATAAAAATAAAACATAATAAAATACAATTCTCACGACGTTTCGGCCACAACGCAAGCAGCCGTCCTCAGGTGAAGAACAGGTCTGTCGGAAAGACAGCTTGCATTGTGGCCGAAACGTCGTGAGAATTATTTAATGTTTTATTTGTATTATTTTATTATTTCCCTTCTACGTGACTTTACCGAAAGAACCAAGAAGATGAATCCCTGCAGTCACGAAAGCTTTAAATGTTCATAAGTCGGAACACAAGTCATCGGGTAACGAGCCTAATTCATGCCTGAGGCCCGTTCGTAAGTCCAACTGTTTGTAAGTCGAACTGTTCGTAAGTCGGAACGCAAAAGGGAATTCTTAGGGTTATGAACACGATTCATTCCTGGGGTCCGTTCGTAAGTCGAACTGTTCGTAAGTCGGAACGCAACGTGCCGCTGTTTGAATGCCCACATGGTCAGTGTTATGAAA
>CM025652.2:6822914-6845444 GCA_014621495.2 Entosphenus tridentatus
CACACACACACACACACACGTGCGCACACACACGTGCGCACACACACACACACGTGCGCGCACACACACGCGCGCACACAACGGACAAAGATCCCCGGTATAGCCTTGCATAGACTGTCGGGGCAAGTGCTGTTTGCGAGCAGCACCTCTGAAGGCCGGCACGGCACACGAGGGGGTGGGCGGCCAACACCACGCCCGGCCGGTGCCGATGTCTACACACACCGCGCCATTTAAGGCCGAGTCGACCTTGGGGAGGTCCAGAACCAGTATTCGCCACTGATATTGGCCGTTAGTGGGAACTGAACTCGGGTCACCGGGTTCGCAGCGAGGTGCACTAACAACTGGCCTTTCATGGGCTATTGGGAGCAAGTGCTGTTGGCCAGTAGCACCTCTGAAGGCCGACACGGCACACGACGGGGTGGGCGGCAAACACCACGCCCAGCCAACCACCTCGCCTTGGTCTCGGTGCTGATGTCTTTGTCTCCCTGCTGCTGATGTATACACATTGCAGCAGGTATCTATTTAAGGCCGAGTTGACCTAGGGGAGGCCAGGGACCAGTACCAATATACATCACTGATGTTGGCGGCGAACAGGAATCCAATTTCGGTCACCGGGTTCATAGAGCAGTGCACGAAACACAGCACGACCGCTCCCACACACAAACACACGTACACATGTGTATAGACTTGTGTGCATGTACACGTGTGCCGTGGCGGTATCTGTCCCATGGCAGGTCAGTGTATGTGTGCCGTGCGAGTGTGTGTGTGTGTGCCGTGCCAGTGTATGTGTGTGACATGGTGTGTGCGCGTGTGCCATAGCGGGTGAGTGTGTGTGCCGTGGTGGTGTGTGTGCGTGTGCCGTGGCGGTGTGTGTGTGTGCCGTGGTGGTGTGTGCGTGTGTGTCGGTGTGTGTGTGTGCCGTGGTGGTGTGTGCGTGTGTGTATGTGCCGTGGTGGTGTGTGTGTGTGCTGTGGTGGTGTGTGTGTGTGTGCCGTGGCAGTGTGTGCGTGTGTGTATGTGCCGTGGTGGTGTGTGTGCCGTGGCGGTGTGTGTGTGCCGTGGCCGTGGTGGTGTGTGTGCCGTGGCGGTGTGTGTGTGTGTGCCGTGGCAGCTTGCCTTGGGTTTGCCGGTGGAGCCGCTCGTGTAGAGGATGAAGAGGGGGTCCTCGGCGTCGCACCACACTGGGGGGCAGTCGGTGGATGCCACCGCCATCTCTGCGTGCCACCACACGTCACGGCCCGCCTGCCACGGGGTCTGCAGGTGTGCAGAGAGCACACACAGACACACACACAGTCATAGAGATACACACACAGGGTCGTGGAGATACACACAGAGTCACATAGATTTATACACTTATAGAGATACACACTGAGGGTCGTGGAGATACACACAGAGTCACATAGATATATACACTTATAGAGATACACACACAGGGTCGTGGAGATACACACAGAGTCATATAGATTTATACAGTTATAGAGATACACACTGAGGGTCGTGGAGATACAGAGTCACATAGATATATGCAGTTATAGAGATACACACAGAGGGTTGTGGAGATACACACAGAGTCACATAGATATATGCAGTTATAGAGATACACACACAGTCATAGAGATACACACAGAGGGTCGTGGAGATACACACAAGGTCAAAGACACACACAGGGTCAAGGAGATACACACAGTTTTGGAGATACGCATCCACCGTGACAGAGATGAGCACAGGACCAGAGATAAACACAGGGTCGTAGTGATATAAACAGACACACACACACAGGGTCATAGACGTATTTATAGAGATGCACACACAAACAGTCGTAGATACACACACACACAGATATTCACTAAGTGGGGGTTTCGACATCACCACGTTGCTTGTGCCAGGCTAGATGCACTTTAGGGTTATCACGTGAAATGTGGAAGGCTCTCTGCTCAGGGGATAGACCCAGGTGTTATGAGTTGACTGACAGATACACCACCTGCGCTCCCCACTGTGCCAAGTCTTATAAACAAACGGGCACACACGGACCAAACACCGAATTAACACACAGACACAATGCTCCCCCATATAGCCTTAACATATTTTTGGGGCCAGTGCTGTTAGCGAGCACCTATGAAGGCCGGCACGGCACACGAGGGGGTGGGTGGCCAGCACCACGTCCAGCCACTAGGGAAGGCCTAGGACCAGTTCAGATAACCATCACTGGTGTTCGTGGCCGTGAACGGGAAAAAAACTCGGTTCACCGGGTTCATAGCGCAGCGCACCAACCACCACACTACCTACACATACAAAGATGGGCACACAAACACACACAGAGGTGACATGGAGGTCTTTCTCCCACATAAATACACACAACGTTTCTATTTTGAGCACGGTTAGATGTTTGAGCAAGCGCTGTTAGTGAGATGCTGAAATATCAGTTGCACGCACACGCACGCACACACATGCACCATGCACGGTACGCTATGTTGGGAAGGTCACTTTGGACGTAATCTGTTTCTGGTTACGTAATAACCCGCGACTGAAAATGCAACACATTCATAATTAGCACTGTGTTTGGCTCTACAATAAAAAAAAGGTTAATAGTAGTAGACGTTTCGGGCAATGGCCCTTCTTCAGAGTGCATAAATAAAGAGGCCAGCAGAGAGAGCGAGCGAGTCGATGACCTCGGACTGGATTGTTTAAAATGGCGATAATTTGATTGCGTCTTGCAACTGCTGCGGGTTCTTGAAATGATGGCGTGGGAGTGATTAACATTCAGTGTGTATCAGTTGCCCGCAAGTCCACTCAGCTCCACGTCCTCCTTTGCCGCATCGGCCTATCTCCTCTGCACCCCGTGCCGCGCCCTTTTATCCCCCCCCTCTCTATCCGGCCAAACAGAAGCTGCGTTGGGCATGTGGTTGGCGGCTGGGCATTTCGGGGCTACGCCATCCAGACAAGAGTTTGATCACCTGCCTGTGGAGCTCACTCACGGGACTGTGTGTCACACGCACGCACAGACTCAAAACACGCGCACGCTTACAAAAGACAAAGATCCCCCGTATAGCCTTAACAGACTGTTGGGGCAATTGCTGTTAGCGAGCACCTATGAAAGCTGAGGGGGTGGGAGGCCAGCAACCACACCCGACCGCCTTTGTCTCCCTAGCGGTGATGTTTACACGCCGCACCAGGTACTCATTTAAGGCCGAATCCAAGACCGGTTCAGATAACGGTCACTGGTGTTGGCTGTGAGCGGTAATCGAGCTCGGGTCGCCGGGTTCGGAGTGCGGCACGCTAATCGCCACACTACTGCTCACACACACACAGGCGTACACAGAAATAGGGAAGCACCGTCAAGGACGGCTCGGCAAACAAATGGTGGTGCGGTTAACAATACGCCCAGCTGCCTTCGTCTGGCCAGCGTTGACGTGTTTACACAATGCACCAGGTACTCGTTTGGCTGAGTCGACCTGGGGGAAGCCCAAAACCAATTTTGGGTATAACTCGATTTGCCGGGTTCACAGTGCAGTGCGCTGACCGCTACACTGCCTCTTCCCACGCGCACAGGATTACGCGCAGTTTTGCAAAGACACAGCGTTAAACACACAAACAACCACAGACTTGAACGCCTATACTTACAGGCATACACACACACACACACGCAGCCGCACAATCGCATACATACACACGCATACATATACAGAAGAACAAATCAACACAGGGGAGGGCGGCCTAGGACCGATTCAGTCGTCACTCGCCACTTGTGTCAGCCGTGGTCGGGTGTTGAAATCAGATTGCTGGGATTCCACTGGACTACTGTTGCCCACTTATACACACACGTATAAGAGACGAAGCTCCCTGTAACTGTTTAAAACAGGCACAGATGTTATTTAAGAGCGCTCCATGTTTAGCAAGCATAGAGAAGAGAGGGAATTACTATGGCCGAGAAGACCTGGAGCTTCGTATGGAGTAACAGGTCAGCTAGCTTCCAGACAGTGCCATGCAGCCGATGGAAATATAATGCTGCTTAAATTATTCTGAGTGAGACCTCCGCTGCAAAACCATAACCAGTCATAACCACACTGCACCCCCTCAGCTCCCTATGAGTGATGGGGAGTTGAGGGGGTGCAGTGTTTGATGACACACAATACCCAGGCAGGTGCTTGTTTATGGGGGGGCTTAGAGTAAGGTCCAAACCTTTTCATGGCACATTCAAGGTTCAGTAGCAGAGTCTCCTACTTCTCAAAGTAAGGTCATCATCATACTTAACATGGTTGAGCAATAGGAGCCATCCCTTGAATGGGCTGGGGCACTGATCAGCCTCTCAATGTATCAAACTATGTGGTCAAAAAAGATGTTAAATAATAGAGGGGAAAGAGGACATCCCGGTCACACACAGAGAAAGGCTCTGACTCCAGGCCACACAGCTTTACCCGGGCCAGCCCACCATCATGAAGGCCCTTAATGATTGTGAGCAGAGGGTCAGGGACCCCAAAAGCACGAATAACTGTGATCCCCAGCCTATTGATTATATCATCAGCCTTGATCAAGTCAATAAAGCACATCATATTACAAAGACAAAAATTCCCCATATAGCCTTAACAGACTGTTGGGGCAAGAGCTATTAGCGAGCACCTATGAAAGTTGGCACGGCACACGAGGGGGTGGCTGGCCAGCACCACGCCCGACCGCCTTTGTCTCCCCAGTGGAGATGTTTACACACCACACCGAGGGGAGACCCAGGACAAGTTAAGATATTCGTCACTGGTGTTGGCCGTGAGCGGGAATCGCATTGGCGTCGCCGGGTTTGTAGCGCAGCGCGTCAACTGCTACACTACCACTCCAGACATAAAATGACACGCATACTGATGCACACACACACACCGATACACACACTTTGCATTACGTGGGTCGTGGCCAGCACAGACCCAATAAAAATAGGCAACGGGGAAGCAAGGGGGCACGATGACCCTGTAAGATTATCCCTTCTCCCCCCCCCACAATCTCCCCACCCCACACCTTTTCCTCCCTCTAGGCCAGGAACTCCATGTTGAGGGCCATTTATTTATTTATAATTTCCAGGAGGGCCACGCTGAGTTGTACGACTCTTTTGTCAGGAGGGTCCTGCCGCAATTAGTTTTTACTTTTTTAAAGATGTTTTCAGCCAATGAATGACGAGTGTTTATTATACGCGCGGGAGGAAACCGGATCGCCCGGAGAAGATCCGAGGTTCGTAGTGCAGCGCGCTTACCACCACATCCCCGCTCGCCGCACACACACACCTACACACATACACACACACCTATGCACACACATACACATGTTCATGCCATAAATCAGAAGGCCAAGTCTGAAAGTATCTGTGCCAAGCCGGGTGGCATAAAAATTGTTTGCATGGCACAAGGGCAGAAAACATCGCTCTGCTCGTACAGACACGCGCGCACACACAGAGATTAATAGATGTGTTAATTTTACACACAGTCAAGGTGCCCTTACAAGCTGGGCAGGACCGTCTGTTAGTGAGCCTCTGTTAGACAGCATGTGCAAAATGTTTAGTAGGAGTGGCAGCAACAGTGGATGAGGCCTTGCCACTGTAGCTCTGGTGTTGGGAATTATGCTGCTGCTGCTACTGCTGTTTCTGATATGTTGTTCATTAACTTCTACGATGCAGTAAAGCTCGAGTTTTCAATGCATATAATCGCGTGTGTAAATTCTACATGGATATACAAGGTGGTCGAAAAGTCAGGATACATCAGGTTATTTCATTTATTTTAACACTGGCATTAAAATATTGAAATAGTTTATTGCTGAAGTTAATATTTTAATATTTTACCTTTGATAATGATCTATTTATCTTCTTCCTCTTTTGATGACATTTAAAAATGTAAAGAAAATTGACGAAAGACGAATTAGTTCAATTCGTCTTCACGTACGCTAAAGAAGGCAGCTGTAATCTAAAAAAAAAATCGTCACTTCATTTTAAATTCATGCATCGTGCATTCATGTTCATTGAAGTAAGTTTGAACATTCATTAAAGTAAATTAGATAATCCATTTGGTTCAGTGAAGAAAAATAACCCAATGTGTCCTACTTTTGGTCCACCCTGTGGTACAATTCCCAGTTTTATTTAAACATCAAGGTCAAGAGGTCAGAACAGCAAAACTCTGTTGCGCAACCCCGAGCTCTCCAACACGTGCCTTGAGGTTACATCAACGAGTCGAGCGCAATTTCAATGAACCTCCTGGAGGACTGCGGTGACGTCGCTACGTGTACACAGTGCAGCTCTTCCGTCAATCCACTGCTGGAGGGGTGGCCTCCCCCCCTCCCCCACGTGCAGCGCGGGCCGCGGCGGCCACGTCGCCACACTTCACCGTGCCGGTCAGCGCGGCTCGGCGAAGCCTACGACAGCAGCCACTGCAGTGGACGTCACTGTGGCGCTAAGGGGGGCGATCCTGAAAGTCATTTTAAAGTCAGGTTTTTTTTTCTTTTCTATTTAACAAGGATTCAAAAACTGGCGTCAGGCAGCCCGGCACCACGCAGTCCCTACAGCTTCTTTCTCCCAACCAGTTCTTTTACGGAGGCCCAAACTGGAGCTATTCCCTTTTAAAACAATCTAGATTGAAACACTAATTTCTTGAATAACTGCTTTTTTGTGTTTAGTTTGTTGTCCTTCCCCCGCACCTCCGACTAGCACGGTTGGATATGTACGGCGAGAAAGAAGTTAAATGTACGAATGTCCATATGGGTCGCTGGGCCAATGACCTTCTGGCATCGATGATGGGAGCAGCAGTGGCCGTCCTCAACTACTGGTGATCATCATCATTATAATCGTCGTCGTCACCGTATCCCTTCTGCTGCTGACGTTTCTGTGTTATTCCTCTCTGTTCTCATGCCTCCTCCTCATCCTCCTTCCCTCCATCAGTTTACCTCTTTCACGGTCGTCCTCTGCCTATGTGGCCTCCTACGTATATATCTGGGAAGGGTTCTTGCGTTCTGCACTCCCACCAATTCACTTTCGCGGACACCTACAAACAGCTCGCAGCAGCAGTGGCGGTTGTAACAGCGGCGGTAGTAACAGCAGCAGTGGTAGTAACAGTAGCTGGAGCGACGGTGAAAGCTGTCAAACGCACGGTGCTGGAACGCACGACGCCACGAGAAACGGTGATGCCTGCGAGCAGTGTGGCAAGGTAAGCGGAAAAAACGCAAGGAAGTTTGAGCTGACAACAAGGGCCACGGTCCGAAATGTCGCCTGTTGTAATTGCCCCCATATCTTTGGGGCCACAGTGTTGTTATTGACGAACGTGTTGAGTGTTATTCTTGTTGCATGTTCCTCGGCACCGCTGCCGACACAACAGCAGCCAAATCGCAACGAGAAAACTGAACGCTTTTGAAATCGGTTCAGTGGATTTGAGTGTTCGCCTTTGGGCCTTGGCAGCAGTTGTAATCTTAATGTTAATCTCATGCGAACAACGGCACTAACATTGACAGTCATCGTCATAACCCTACCGATAGTCTATCCGTAACGCTAACGAAACCCAGATTATGACCCCAGTGGTAAATATTAAATCTAACCCGCCCCTAATCGATACTCGAGTCTTAAACATTAACCCTAAGCTTACCCAAAAATCTCAAGCCTAAACCTTCATAAGATGCTTGTCCTTAACCCTTACTAACCCGAAGCCTAATCTTACATTTTAAACTAAAACTAATTTTAATGCTAGCTTAACACCTTAACTATAAGCTGGCCATAACCCTAGTACTAAAACTATTAATTATAACCCAAGCCTTTCTCAATTATAACTCGAGTCTTAACCCAAACCTAACGATCACAGTGTCAAAACTCTCCAAAGTCTTAAAGCCTAACCCTAACCCCAAACGAACTCTAAGGCACTGTTAAGGCAACTTCCATCCACACACGAACCCTTAACGCCAACCCTGCCAGCAACCATAACTTCTCTCCACATGACTTGGGGTAAACTTGACCTCTTCCTAGGGCGTCTACTTTATTAACTTCAGATGCAGGCTGTTCTCGCAGCCAATGTTACGATTGGTAATTGACGTTTGTGTCGGGTGATGGAGGGTTCTTAATGACGCAAATTCGGTCAGATCATCACGGGGCCTAACCCGCAAAAAACACTCGAATTGCCGAGTCGATTTGAAATTAGGTGGGCATCTGACCAGTCACCCTATAAATCCCACACAGCGCAAAGAAAACTGTCGCTTGGCACCAGGAATTTGAAAAAAACAGTGACGGTCGCTAAAATTATCCACTGTGGGACCAACAACATGTGGGGGGTGCCAAGAGGTCATTCTCGCGGCCTGACCAACGCTCGCCATGCCACAGAGCATTCTGGGGCTTCACCGTTTCTCTCGCAGGCGGAAAGACAGGAAGGGGTGAGTAGAACGGAGGAGTGTGAAACCCAAACACAGCCAGCGTGTGTTATTTTGTCGATGTCCGTCAGACCTTCGTATGTGTTCAAGACACTGATTGTCGAAACCGGTCCAGAGTTTTGCTTGCACTGAATCGATTCTGATGACATTATGCCATCCCAGAAGGCCTTGCAGTCGGCAGGAAGTGTGCACTCCCAGAATGCCTCGTGGTTGATGAGTAGTGTAAACATATTGTCTATTTATTTGTTGCATATCAGGCTGCCCAATAAAACTTCAAAATCATCGGTTGAAGTGATATCCTGTGCTGAAAATGTGTCTGCCATCCTGAACATGTTGTGATACTAATGTATTTATTTACACAGGAAATATTCACAGAGTCTCACGACTCTTCTTCAAGAGGGTCCTGCCAAGTTTGTGCAGTAGGGGGCAATGTTACTGTTTCTCATCTCACTTGAGTGATTTGCAGGTAATATTTGAGTATTGGGATGTTTGGCTAATATCATTGTTTTTATTAGCTACGGAAGTAAACTGGAGAACCCGGAGGAAACCCGTGCAGAAGAGGGAGAGATTATACCAACTCTACATGGAGAGGTGCCCAAGTTGTGAATACTATCCACAGGCCCTTCTTGCTATGTTGACCACAGCATCACCCATCATGCAATGCAGGATCCTAATGTCCTGGCAAGACTCACCAGGTCCTCGCTCAGGGCTCAACACTGACAACGATCATCATCGTCACGTTGATTACCTTTGATCATCGCGTGACGATGATCAACTTTTTGTTTTAATCATGATCATCGGCAGCAGCATCGTCAGTCATCATGATCATCAACATCGCCAATCATGAGCATCGTGATTAATCATCATGATCATCAACATCGTTAATCATCATGATGATTGTGATCGAGATAATCAGCATCGTTAATCAAGATCATCAGCATCGTTAATCACTGTGGTGATTATCATCATGATCATTATCATCGTGATCATCACTATCATCAGCGTCATCAGCAACATAATCGTCCTCCCTCCAGAGTTCTCAAAACTGACCACCACTTGTGCGGACAGGTCAACAGTGGCTTCCCATACAGACGATCGTGTCCCCTGCTACGGCAATGTGGAATTTCTGCCGGCAGCCAGGGCTGGAAAGAAGACCAACGCCAGACCCCGACATTTGTTTGTATTCGTTGAGATCGGACGGAGACGAAAAACGGAACAAAGCGAAGCGCAGTGCGGCGTTTGGGTTACACATTCCAGTTTGCGTTAATAATTGCTGTGTACTGGCAAGAGTTCACCCTTTTTCCATTGGCACATCCGAGCCAAGCCAGCGCGGGGGGGGGGCCCTCATGGTACAGGCGGTTTTCCCCACTGGTGTTGGCCGAGCCGAACCGGAACCAAAACTGTGATGTACTAGGCCGCACAAGCAGACATCTGAATCTTGCTCGGTGCCAAGCAGGGCCGGGGGGGGGGGGGCGGCAGGCCTAATGACAGGCGCTCACTGTGCGCGACGTCGGTCGATTGGCATGCCGTGAGATACGCGGCGTCGCCGGCGCCGCGTCGTCTACGCGCGAGTTGACTTGCTCATCGCGCGCGACGCCAACGGTACGGCTCGGCTCGGCTTCCTCAGTGGGGAAAAACACGCAACACCCGCGCCGCCTCTTGAGCCGCGCCGGGCTGGCTCGGCACGACCACGGCGGAGGGGGCGGCTCGGTTGTACGGAGGAAAACGAGGCCGTCGAGCGGCCCTCCCGGGGCCCGGGTTACCTGTTGACGGACACAATGTCGGCCGCGCGGGGTATTCTTCGAATCCGACTGGGCGGGCGAGACCTGCTGGAGGGAGGCAGAGCCCTGAACCCACATCGTCCTCCTCGTCCCCCAGAAAGACGGGGACGGAATCGCTAAGGCAGTGGCCTTTCCCATCCGATGTGTTGCCACACTCGTTAAATAATAATGCATAGCGGCTCTTGTGTCTGTGCGTGTGTGCGTGCGTTGGGGGGGGGGGGGTGTTCGCACGCGCGCGTTGTCTGCGCGCGTGTGCATGCGCATACATGTGCGCATATGCACGCGTGCGTGTATCCGTTTGACTTCGTGTGCGCATGTGTGTATCCGCACGTGTGTGTGTGCACATGTTCATGTGTGCGTGCGCGCGCATGTATGTGCTGGCGTCTACTCTTCACAGCTTTACCTGGAGGCCGGGACAAGGGCGCTTGGGTTGTGGAGAGTGCGACCCTGCCTTGCACTTCCCCTTCGTCTCCTTCCCCCCTCCCCCGCTCTGCTGCTCCCCCACGCTCTCCTCCTTTCCGTTCTCCGAGTCGCAGCCCAAGTGCCGGACCACAATGCACCACTCCACCACATGGCGGCCCCTGTGGGCATTGAAGCGCGCACGTGTGACGCCCACGTGTGACTGAGTGTGGACAAGACTGGCACTGCTGGCAGAGATTACTGGGACTGCTGAGCAATAATCATCATAATAACGTATTGATTTCAGCTAGCGTCGTGCATTCAGACTGTATTTCAAAACGCTGTAAAATGTGTTACCGGCACGGTTTTTCGCACGGAGGAGCGGGAAACCACAGACAAAGCAGGAAGGCAGCCAGAAACCTCCAGGAAGAGATTACTGGGACTCCGGGAGGAGAGTCCTCGGATATCATGTTTCCTGGAGGAGGCTACTGAAGAGCATTAAGACCACCCCATTGCCAAGTAGGGTGATGCGTGGTGCGACGCGTGGTGCGACGCGTGGTGCGACACACGCACCTGTCGATGCACTTCTGCAGGGCCTCGTTGGCGATCTCCTTGAGGTTGACGAGCTTCTGCCCGCGGTAAAATCCGTCTGCAAAGTACAAGGGGGAGGAGGACATGGTGCCTACATTAACCACGAGCACCACCTGATCAAATGTAATTTTAAAACACAGGAAAAAGAAAATAATTCATATGCTCGCATTATAGAACAATTTACAACACGTGTTTGTATTGAATTAATTAATGGGGGCGACATTCAACAGTTCTCGAATAGCAACACAAATTTACACTAAAGTTGCGCTTATACTGGATCATCTTTACCAGAGTTACTGTGATCCGCAGTTGTGAACAGACAGACAGAGCTAACGCATTACCCCTTTGATCAATGAGGCCGATATTAAACAGGATAGGTTACCGATAGCAGACAACTTTACACTCAAGTTTTGTTGATGTTGGATCATTGTTATGCAGACAGACGAACGGAGCTCATGTATGAACGTGTGGCTCAGGGGAAAAGTCAGAATACTGAGCCAGCAATGCTGAGATCCTGCGAGTGTGCTCGTGTACATGTGTACATGAATGTGTCTGTCACCCCTGCCTCTCCCACCAAGCCAGTGTGGGGCTTTACATTCCTGCCCACTGATCCTGATTGGCCTCTTTTCTGACAAAATCTCTCAATATGCCAGTGTCTACGCCAGTGTCTACGCTGCGAGTGCATGTGTATGTGTGCGTACATGACAGTTTAAGTGTGCGACAGCGCGCGTGTGCACACGAGAGTGTGTGTAAGCGCATGAGTGTGCATCTGTTCAACTGAGCACCAAGTAACTTGCTAATTGTTCTTGAGCACGCTCAAGAGATCTTGTAAATTCATATTTGAGCCTCTCAAAAATACGGCGGCAGTTTTGGCCTAAAATCCAGCCGGACTAAGTGCACGACCAACTTTAAATATAATGGGGTTTGTGCGTGCAGCCATGACCACAGATTCACTGCACTTGAGAACCCGGTTTAACAGCGGGCAGTCGAAACCCAGACTCAAAACCCAGAATGTCAGCGGTGCCAGCTCAGCGACTCTGACCTCTGAGCCTAAATTGAAAACTAATTTCTTCAGAAATGCTTTTCCGTTTAGTTTGTTGTCCTTCCCCCTCATCTCTGATTAGCACAGTTGGCTGCATATGTTGCGAAAGAAGTTCAACAAACATATGAGCCACCCAGACATCTCCACTCACCACTTCTGTTAATGTCACATTTTAAACAATACTACAATGTAAGAGCCGTGAGGCTTAATGATGATTTGTTTTTGATAAGGCACGCTCCTACACATCTCACATCTCACCTCTCAGCACATTTAAAAGGGCACCTCCAGTGGCAGCGGCTGTCCCCTGTGTGGCATAATATAACTCAAGCACCTGGCCTGCAAACAAGCATTTCTCTGCCAGTAGGGATGGGGGGTGGGTAGTGGGCAACGATTACTGCTGCTGTGGTGGAACCACAATTAGGATTGAAAGCCTGAATAGATTCGCTCCGTCTGTCTCAACGGGGAGGCACGACAATGCTTCTAAGAACGATGCAGACATTAACGACATCTTAGTAGAAGGTTGCGTTGCTATTACTGGCCTAGCCTGTCGAAAACGCAGCCAAATTTAGCAAAGGGTTCTTGGCCAAAATTCAGTTTAAACCCAGGGTGTGTGCCACTAACACAGCAGCAGCAGCAGCAGCTCACGGAGCGTCCCGGCCACCGTTGTTTCTTCTGATCACATCCGATGGTCCGATAGCAGACTTAATTGAACTGTAATCGAGCCAGAGTGCCTTTAGCAATGATTGAATAACGACATCACAATTACATTAAGCCGGTATGGAGAGTGCGCACTTTGGGAGTGTGTGTGTGTGTGCGCGCAAGCTGTGCGTTTGTGTTTGGGGAGTGGTGGATGGAGCGTGGTGTATGGAGCGTTGTGTAGCGGTTAACGTGCCACGCGATGAACCCGGCGCCCCGAGTTCGATTCCAGCTCACGCCCACCAACACTAGTGACAATTATCTGAACTGTTCATGGGCCTCCCCGAGGTCGACTCAGCCTTTAACGAGTACCTGGCACGATGCATAAATGTCGCCACTCGGGTGACAAAAGGCGGCCAGGTATGTCACTGGCCATCTACCCCCCCATGAAGACCGGCGCAGAACACAGGTGCTCACTAACAGCACTTGCCCCAAATGCCTGTTAATAGGCTATACAGGGGGCCTTTATCTTTGTCTTTTGAGTGCCCGTTTGTGTATAGGGAGTGTTGGTGACGCACAGCGATTTAGCGTCTGTGCGTGTGCGAGCGTTACCGGCTGTGATCAGCATGCAGCACTTGGAGTCCAGGATGCGCTCGCTCAGCGAGTCGGAGGAGAAACCTGCGAACTGAGACGACGCAGAGGAAGCGCGTTCACGCGCCGGCTTACGCCCTGCACACACACGCCGGGACGCCCTGCACACACACACGCGCCGGGTGCCTGCAGCGTCTTCGCAGCGTCTCGCCACTTCCCGATGCATCCCACTGCCTCGCCACGTCCGCTGCAACTCACGGAGCCTCACGGAGCCTTGCTGCGCCACATCGCGACTCGCGGTGCACGACATCCGAGCCCTACGTTCGTCTTTCTCGTGTTCCGCAATAGCCCAGCGGGGGGGGGGGGGGCGGTGTCCTTCTGCGTTGTCCCCACCACTGGCAATGCCCGGACGTGCAATGTTGTGTGTCCCCCTCTTTGCGCCACATCACTGTTTCTCGAACACATGCCCCTTCTACGTAGGTATGTTGAACTTCTTCTGCACCGTACGTAGCCAACCATGCTAGCCCTTGACAGATGCGTTCCGAAATCGCCACAATCTATCGCACATCCTCCCATCTTGCAATGCCCTACTGCTGCACACTGCTATACCTGACTAGCGCT
This sequence comes from Entosphenus tridentatus, assembly GCA_014621495.2. Lineage (NCBI taxonomy): Eukaryota > Metazoa > Chordata > Hyperoartia > Petromyzontiformes > Petromyzontidae > Entosphenus > Entosphenus tridentatus. The sequence continues at coordinate 6,836,949 of CM025652.2, forward strand.
CCTGCACCACACTGCTGCAAGCCAGTATACACCCTGCTGCACTCTGCTGCACACTGCTCACCACGATCGAGTGCACGGCTCCGATGCGAGCGCAGGCCAGCATCGCCACCACGAGCTCCGTGATCATGGGCATGTAGATGGCGACGCGGTCGCCCTTGCCCACGCCTGGGGGCACGCGCGCGGAAGCGCAGACACACGGGGGGGGGGGGGCAGGGACACGTGGAGACACGCACATGGAAATACACAACAAGGGGCATGCATGCACGGTGATACATAGGGACACAAACGGGACATGTAGGGACACGCGGGCATGCGCAGGGACGTATATCAATGCGGAAATCAAACTCGGGTCGCCAGATTCCTAGCACTGCACCCTTAACCACAACACTACTACTCCCCACATAGACTCGCGGCGACACACACGTGAGTGCGTCGACGCAACGTGAAATACAGCAGCAGAGGCAAATGCACGCAAGATCACGAACACAGGTCCGCGCAGAGACAAAATATCCCGCGTTTAGTAATTTCCATAGATATTTTAACAGGAGGAATCCGTGGTATGTGAGCATAGCAGCAACAGCAGCAAAATCAAAAGACAAAGTCATCAATATGGCTGAGGACGATTACAGCAGCATCCTTAAGGGATAATGAACAGACGAGGTGTTTGTTTATCGTTCGTAGATGAAACACGCGCGAATCCAAATAGGCAGTGCCAACATCATGTGGGAGCAAGAGGCACTAGAAATTAAAAGTTAGGTACATGTGCAAGTCAGCTCTGTGTTTTGGTCTAACGGGGAAGTAAGGCGGGGAGAGAGAAGTGAGGAAGCCAAGCAGTTGATGAGCGGCAAGGGGATTACAGAAACACGGAGGAGCAGCAACGAGGAAATACTTTTTAGCAAACAAAGTTTTAACAAAATAAATTTGAAAAAAATCGGATTAACGAGAGACGCCTCTGAGGTACGGGGGGGAGGGGGGTCCTTTAGGGTAATTGGCGGATTTGTTTGAGAGGACCTGTTAGTGAGCGCCTATTAAAAACCGACGCGGAGCTCGCTCCCCCGCCAAAGCCACCTTTGTGTCTCTCCAGTGCTGAAGTTTACACGCGACCGCACAACAAGGTACTCATTTGAGGCTGAGTCGACTCGGGGGAACACACAGGAGCAGTCCGAGCACCACTCGCTGATCACGTTATTTATGGCCGGGAATTCAACCCGGGCAGCCAGGACCCGATAACAGTAGAGTGGCAATGGAGCTACGAGTGCAGGGAACAGCAAAGTGCCACCGCTCACCCACAGAAACACAAAGACAAAGATTCCCCGTATAGCCTTAATATACTGTTGGGGCAAGGGCTGTTAGCGAGCACCTACGAAGGCCGTCACGTCAGGGGGGTGGGTAGGCCAGCAACTATGCCCGGCCACCTTCGTCTCCCGAGTGACGATGTTTACACACCGCACCAGGTACTCAATTGAGGCTGAGTCGACCTTGGGGAGCACCACAACCGGTTCGGATAACCATCACTGGTGTTGTCTGTGAGCAGGAATCGAACTCCCGCTGCCCCAACACACGGACACACCAACACCCGCCATTCGCCTCTAAGTGATGGTGATGTCACCACGGCGCCTGTGCCAGGCCAGGTGCACTTTGAGGCCACGTGAAGTGTCGAAGGCTCGCTGACAGGAAGGGCTCGGGACAGACCCAGGTGCCTTGGGTTCGCTGACTGAGATGACTGGTAGATGCACCCGCTGTACCCCCTACTTTTTCAACTTAGACACACACACACACAAAGATCCCCCGTATAGCCTTAACAGACTGTAGGGGCAAGTGCTGTTAGCGAGCACCTATAAAGGCCGGCACGGCACACGAGGGGGTGGGTGGCCAACACCACGCCCGGCGCCACCTTTGTCTCCCTAGCGGCGATGTTTACGCACCAGGTACTCATTTGAGGCTGAGTCGACCTTGGCGAGGCCCAGGACTGGTTCAGATAATCGTCACTCGGTGTTGGCCGTGAGCGGGAATCGAACCCGGGTGGCAAGGTTCGTAGTGCAGCGTGCTAACCACTACACTACCGCTCCCCATGACACACACACGCACACACGCATGCGCACACGCGCCAGCACAGTGACTCATGGGCAGGAGACGCACGGGGCCAAGCGTGTTGTGCGTTTTGTTTACCGTGTGACAGCAGGACATTGGAGCACTTGCACACCTGGTCCAGCAGCTCCTTGTAGGTGATCTGGCTGCAGTCCCCCGGTTCATTGCCCTCCCTGTGCACAAAGACAAAGCCCACCCACGTAGCCTCACACACCTGTTGGGGCAAGTGGCACTACTTTATGACGCAGGTGGTGTTTTATGAGCATTTCTCCTTGTTTATTTTTATTTAAATTGTTAAGCTTGTTTGCCCGGGAAAGCCTCGCCGAGTCTCAAGACTCGTTTTCAGGATGGTCCTGCCAAGTTTTCGCAGTCGAGGGCGATGTTGCCGCCATCCAAAATGAATAATTTGCAGGTGATGTTGCAGCGTTGTGATGTGTTGGCTCATACCAGTTACATTTTACGTGTTTTTTTATTGACAATGGCAGGAAACCGGAGAACTTGCAGGAAACCCATGTTGAACAAAAGGGGAGAATACAAACGCTACGCAGAAAGGCGCCCCAGTCGGGAATTAAACCGAGGCCTTTGTTGCTGCGAGGCACAAATGTTGACCACAGCGCCACCCTACTGCCCTTATCCAGAAAGGTGGCCAAATTATTATTCATATTCAAATTCGCACCTGGTTGACACACTATGGCCAAGTACAAATCCACTTCATGCCTATTACGAATGATTACCAGCATCTTTAAGGTCCAGTTCAGACATCACTCGCCACTGATGTTAGCCGTGGCCTGGAATTAAACCCTGGTCGCTGGATTGGCACGGTGGTGCGGTTACCGCCACTCTGCTGCTCCTAAGATGCCCCATATAGCCTTTACAGACTGTTGGGGCAAGTGCTGTTAGCGAGCACCCCTTAAGGCCAGCACGGTCAACAAGGGGTTGGTTTGTGGCCAGAACCACGCCTGGATAATTAAATGTAATCGAATGTCATAATAAATCACGAATGATGATGTACGTCAAAGCACGGTGTCAAACCTGAATTGCAGACGATTGAAGGAGTAAGTTGAGGAATGGAATGGGATGGGAGGGGAGGGAGGGTTTGAAAAGTGGTTATACAAAGACGCAGGTGGCTTTTGTAAAGGAGACTGAATATCCTTGTCTCTTGAATGTTCACCTGGTTAAACAAAGCACACTTGAAATATCCCAAACACACACCCCCCCACACACACAAACAAACACCAACACACAAGCGCCCACTCAGAACAGAGCAAACACGTTTAAAGGCCTTGACGAGGAAACTGTAGATGTGGCCGGTTGATGCCGAAGGGGCTCATAGTGGCCTCAATGGCCTTGTCAGAGACACTGATCCTGGGTCAAATCCGGGTTTCAGCTGCCTTTGATTAAACATCAGAATCTGTATTTACACTGGAGGAATCCGATGATGCTTCATAGCTCAGTGAACACGGGTTCTGGTCCTAGCCCGGTTACCAGTGGCTCACGTAGAGAGCCGTCGATTCACACGGTGATCCATAGACTCACGCAGAGACTGATAGATGCACAAAGAGCCTCAGACTCTCACAGAGCCCCATACACTCACATAAAGACCCATAGACTCAATACAGAGCCCCATAGACTCACATAAAAAAACAGAGACTCACATAGAGCCCCATTATGCTTACATAGAGCCCCAATAGACTCCCATAGAGACTCATAGACTCATGACAGACTGAGTTGTGTTTAAATCGGGTTCTCAAGTGTAGCAAGTTGATGGTCTCAGCCCGGTCACCAAATGACCTGATAAGAAACCTCCATGCAGATTGGGCAGCATTGGTCCAAATCAAACGGAAACCGGTCCATAGTTTTGCTCTTCTTGGACCACTGGCTCAAGCAAGGCCGACTCTGCTCACGAGGCACTGAATTATGAAACCAGTCCACAGTTTTGATTGTGTTGCTCACAATCCTGCAGAAATGTCTACACTCGAAAGGAATGCCATGTGGCCGATGGGATATGTGTAAGAAGGGCACCCCGGTGGCGAGATGTTAACTATGTTGCCTTATATGCAGAAGATCGTGGGTTCGTTCCCAACCCTGATGCCTGCATCTATTATAAAAGTCCGGCATTCCATTTGTCCATTCGTCCGTCAACCAAATTAGAAGAGCAAAGAATATAAGAGCCTTTCAGAAGGCCTGAATCTAAAAGTTATAGAAAGTGGACCCCCCCTCCCCCCAGATGTGTGGGGGTAAAAAGTTGATCCGAAAAAGTTCCAAAATTTGTAGACCCCCCCCCAAAAAACACGTTCCTTCGGAGTGGGCAGGTAGGAACTTGGTTGGACAGCGCATTCGTGCGATCCGTGTCACGCGGCGCAAGCTGCGTAGGGCAGCGCGTCACGTGGTGCTGAGCCCGCCCGAAGCGCTCTATGAAATACAAATCGAGGGCGTGGCTATGCACGACAGACAGACAAATAATCCCTGGTGGGCAGTGTGGAACTGTTGTTCCTACCTGTATAATTCAGATTGTCCTTCATCTTCACTTCCGATTAGCACGGTTGGGTATGCACGGTGCAAAATAAATTCAACACACATACATACATACATCGAACTGCTATCAACAACAGCAGCAGAGTGCAAGGGTCGTCTCTAAGCGATCAGACGATTATGTCAATGTTAAGCTGTCAATCCACTGCTGGATGAATGCCCCCCCCCGACCTCCCCCGTGCCGTGTAGGCTCTCGGGGGGCTGTTTTACCGAACAGTATTCGCTCAAACAGGCAAGTGGTGGAAATTCCACATTACCGTGGTAGTGGTGGAAAGAATTGTCCATAGGACGACCAGTGTTAATGGTTACAAATGGTGGTATTCTTTAAACGACCCTGGATGGATGATAATGATGATGGGCTAAAATTACCTCTTGAATGCGATTTCAACTGGCTGAGAGCCGAGGGCACCAACGGCAGTGCCGCACGGATGGATTCATCGATACAGACCTCCACCACAAACGAATATCTGTGATTCAAGGCAGCGGCTTGGGAGAAAAATGTGCGGCACTGCAATTCATCAAATTAAAAAAACGTGAGCTGCAGAATCAATATCAATATCCGTCTCGTGAACATGTGCACTCAGCCTCTCTGCCTGTGTCTTCGTCTCTGTGTGTGTGTGTGTATGTATCTGTGTGTGTGTGTGTGTATGTATCTGTGTGTGTCTCTGTCTGCCTGTGTGTTGGATTGTCACAGGCCATCTGTTTTTTTGAGCATATGTCTATCCATCTCTCCGTCTCTCTCTCAATTTGTGGACATCTGTTTGTATATTTAATGATCGGTTGTCCTTCTCCGTGTGTGTCTGTCTGTGTGTCTCTCTCAAGATGTACGTTTGTCGTCCTCTCTATCCGTCTCTGCATCTGTCACTCACTCTCAGTGTCTCTGTAAACCTGTCCATCTACTCCTCTGTGTCCCTTTGTCTGTGTGTCTGTCTCTCTCTCTCGATGTATCAATCACTGACTCGGCCTCTCTGTCTTTCCCTGCCCTTCCCCCCCCACCCCTTCTTGCCCTTCGTGACCCCGAGTATGAGCCAGTCTGGGCACTGCCCGGATCCAGCTGTAGTCCGGGGAGCGGGGTGACATTGACAGCACAAACACGTCGCTGGAATTCATGGCCAGGACCAAAGACAAAGTTCCTCCGTATAGCCTGAATAGACTGTTTGGGAAAGTGGGCTTAGCGAGCACCTATGAAGGCCGGCACGGCACGCGAGGGGTGGGTGGCCAGCACCACGCCTGGCTGCCTTTGTCTCCCCAGTGAGGATGTTTACACACTGCACCAGGTATTCATTTGAGGCTGAGTCGACCCAGTAAATGGTCACCGGTATTGTCCGTGAGCGGGAATCAAACTCGGGTCGCCGGGTTCATAGTGCAGCACACTAACCACTACACGGCAGCCACGTCACACAAACGCGCACGCACGGATGTACACACACGCGCCTACCAGCCAGGGCTCCCTGTGGGTCTGCACGAGTGTGGCTCCGTGTTTGTATGCACTCCGAATGTGTGTGTGTTTGTATGTGTTTACATGTGTATGAGTGGGGAGCGGTAGTGTAGTGGTTATTGCGCGGCGCTATGAATTCGCAGACCTGAGTTAGATTACCACTCACGACCAACACCAGTGACAATTATATGAACCGGTCCTGGGCCTCCCCTAGGTCGAGTCAGCCCCAAATGAGTAACTGGTGTGATGTGAAAATATCGCCACTGGGGAGACAAAAGCGGCCGGGCGTGGTGCTGGCCACCCACCCCCAAGTGTGCTGTCTGGAACTTGCCCCAACAGTCTGTTGAGGCTATACGGGGGATCTTTGCCTTTGTATCGTGCTTGAATGCCCTTATGTATATATGTTTAACTTATTTCGCACCATACGTAGCCAACCGTGATAATCCGAGGCGTGTGTGTTTGTATGCATGTATGTACATGTGTGTGTGTGTGTGTGCATGGAGGATCGTGAAGCACGCGACTGTGCAGTTGGAGGCTGTTGCCCTCCAACAGCGGAGGATCGACGCTCATGACAAAGAGCAAAGCGCTGTGCTAGCGAGTCATCTCAAGCCAGTCAAACCACGGTACACCTGGGTCTGTCCCATGACCTCGTGTCAGCGATCCTTCGACACTTCACGTGGCCTCAAAGTAGCGCTCGCTCACAGCACTTGCCCCAACAGTCTGTTACAGGCTATATGGGGAGTCTTTGTCTTCTGCCTGTTCCTGTGTGCACTACCTATGTGTTTGTGTCCCCTTGTGTGTTTGCGTGCATCTTTGCACGTTTGTATCCATACGTGCATGTAAGTTTGCTTGTGCGTACATGTGTAAGTTGCCAGTGGTCGGCATGCATCTATCTCTCCGTGCCAATATAATATACAACATCAACATCATTCATTATTCATACCACACCTCGAATGCATTACACCTCAAGGCACCCAGACCAAAGGAGCATTGAGACAATTACTCGGCAAGGAAGTGATTGCAGACCAAATGCAATGTGCGTGAACGATGCAGGCGAGCTAATGTACACAGCAAAAAAAATGTTTTACTAAATCGAAAAAGCTAAGATGTGCCTGACTGACCAAGTAAATCCAACATTTTCTTAAATAACAACACTGCGTGTGTGTGTGACCTTAAAGGTAAAAAATTATATAACAGGCAACGCGGTGGCGAAGAGATTTTATCTCCCACGCCTGTTACGCAGGAGCTCGTGAGTTTGATGCCGGACCCTGACAATGCCTGTTGTTGTATATCTGGAGGTCTGCGTGTTCTCTCTCTCTCTTCACGTGGATCATTCTCAGGGTTCCTTCGTCGGTTTTGCCCCCCCCCCCTACTCCACATTTAGATTATTTGGCTGCCCCTATAAATTCCCACATACGCTACAAGTCACTTGACTATCACGTGTGGCCGGGCCACCTCTGAAAAACTGCGTAATAGCTCAGTGGGGTTTACCTGGTAAAATAAATTCGTTTTAGTTAAGTTTCACAGCCCATTGAAAAGAGAGGCCAGAAGGGAGACAGAGTGGATGATAAGGTTTGGAGGACTGGACTTGTTTACACCTTTGGGGGGTCTGATGAGAATTACATTTGAAACATGTTTTAACATAGTGCACTACCATAATCGATATCAAATCAAATACATTTCCTAGTTTCAAATAAAATACATTTACTGTCAATTACAAATCTCACACACACCGACCGGATACTAATCACGTACGTGTGTATATTGAACTTCTTTCGCATCGTACGTGGGTGCGAGAGTTAATGTTTACGACGACTATCGACAACATTAACTCTGCCAGAGAAGAGGAGCGATCGCGGAGTGAATTCCGCCCACCACGGCCGTGATGGATGGAATATCGGTCCGCTTGCTCGCCCGCCCACTCGCCCACTCGCTCGTACCCACCACTCCCGGAAATTACAAGCCTCGCTCGATCTCGCTCGGGCGATTGCCGGCGGAGATTTTAATCTGCTAAGTTGAGCTGATTGATGAGCACTTTCTTGGCCACGTGACCCCAACATGCATTCAATCACTAAAATAACCACGCGCGCACACACACAACGTGCACAATAAAAATAACCTCGCACGGTGGGCTGTGTCAAAATATTGATTTGTTTGGTTTTGTTTCTGACGTCAATGAACTGGCTGCATCGGTGGAAGTGGTCACACAAACTGACGCATGACGCAAAGGTTCATGATCGCGAGCCGTGGAAGAAGGCCTACCGTCAAAGCCGTCGCCATCTCTCTCTGCGATGTAACTATAAAAAGTAAACGTTGGGCCTTGGTTTGGGCCTTGGCTGTGCCTTGGTTGGGCCTTGGTTGGGCCTTGGCTGTGCCTTGGTTGGGCCTTGGTTGGGCCTTGGTTTGGGCCTTGGTTTGGGCCTTGGTTTGGGCCTTGG
>CM025652.2:6845454-6860531 GCA_014621495.2 Entosphenus tridentatus
GGGCCTTGGTTTGGGCCTTGGTTTGGGCCTTGGTTTGGGCCTTGGTTGGGCCTTGGTTGGGCCTTGGTTGGGCCTTGGTTGGGCCTTGGTTGGGCCTTGGTTTGGGCCTTGGTTTGGGCCTTGGTTTGGGCCGGACACCATCTCCAAGAGGAGTTGATGGCCGGTGGTCGAGACTTATGAACGAGTGGCAACCAAAGAAGGGAAACATGTCCCATAGGACGTCCAACAACAGAGATGGGAAAAATATCCAGGTTGGGTTTTATTGTCATCATCATAATCATCATTCATCCTGAGTTTTTTTCCTGTTTAATTTTTCTTGTTTTTTTTTTAATCACCAGCTCCAATTGTACTACCAGTACTTCTTGAGAAGAAGACATGCCATAGCACCACCACTGTTGAATTCTGCACAAAGTGGTATTTATTCTACCAACTCCTCGAAGGATGATGGGCTGAATCAACCCCCCCCCTCCCCCGCACCAGGATATAAACTCGCAAACTTTCAATTCCGTTCACGTACCCAGACCAGATACCCCACTTATCAGTACCACCCGAGGTGGCATCACTTGAGCGGGTTCCAATTTTTACCATGTGTGTAATCGCCGCGAATCGTGCGATAACCACTTGAAAAGAGTGGGGCTGCCGCGTCGATCAACTCGCATGACTAAATGCGCCGCTACCTTGGGCCTATTTAGATTTGAAGTTTTTGTGACTGCAGGGATCCATACTCTTTGGTTCTCCCAGTAAAGTCACGTAGGTATAAAATAAAATAAATCACGACGTTTCGGGCGCAACACAAGCGTCCGTCATCAGGTGGGACAACCACAGCACGTGACTTTACCGAAGAACCAAAGAGTATGGATACCTTGGGCCTGGCACCGATTTCCACTCCCCTGGGCTGTGGACGGTAACTGCGATTCGCTCGCTCACCACCCACTGAGCCAACCCCGGGGCAGACTGAGAACTCGCGAGGCCAGAGGAGCCTCACCGCAGGAAGCGGCACGGTCGCATGTCGTGCAAAAAAGTCACCGTGCGCGGGAGCGTTTTTAGGCACCGGTATTTTTCCGGCGGCCGCTCACCAGTAGAAGGCGACCTTGTCGCCGAGTTTGTGCCGGTGGACGTTCAGGTCGAGCACGTTGTAGCAGGCGTTGGTGGTGGCCCCCTTCATCCACTTGATGGACACGGGGCCCTGCCCAGGGTCGAAGTTGTACTCAAGGCTGGGGCCCGTCGGCAGGGTCTCCCAGTGGAAGTCCTTCGCCACCTCCGCCCAGTACTCTGCACACAGTGACAAAGATCCCAATCCAGTGTAGGCTTAGCAGACCGTCCGGACAAGTGCTGTTAAGGAGAGCCACGGGCAGAGGTGGTTTGATATCACCTGAACACTGATGGTAGCCACGGTCAGGAAACTAATCTCAGATGCCTCCGATTAAAAACTGGGTTCTCAAGTGTGGCGAGTTAATGGTCTGAGACCGGTTACCAATGACATGCATACAGATGAATAAACTCATGTAGAGATTCGTATAGAGATTAGTAGCCTCACATAAGAGACAGATAGACCCACATAGAGATACGTAGACTTATAAAGCGATCAGGCTGTAACAAAACTGAATTCTCAAGTCTAGTGAGTTTATGGCCTGGCCGGTCACCAACAAAAAAACATTACCATTCATTGGTTTTTCACTTAATTTGGATTTGGAGTGCAGATTGGGGGGAATGATTTGGATGGCGAAATGGGAGCGCAGATTTGAAGCCAGGATTGGGAGTGCGAATTGGGAGCATGGATTAGGACCACGGATTGGGAGCATGGATTAGGACCACGGATTGAGAACACGGATTGAGAGTGTGGGTTAGGAGCGAGAATTAGAAGCGCGGATAAAGAGTGCGGATTGAGAGCATGGATTCTGCATGCGGATAAGGAGCAGGAAATTGGGAGTGGGAATTCGGAGTGCAGCTAAGCAGTCCGGATTGGGAGCACGGATTTGGAGCACGGATTTGGAGCATGGATTATAAGCACAGATTAGAAACACGGATTGGGACTGCACCTGAGTAGATATTTTGTATAGTTTGTAAACAATCTGCGATGACCTCCGTTTCATCGCAACCTTTTAAGAGGGGGGGCTCTCTACAGCTCCCCCCCCCCATCGAGGGAGCCCCTTCTGCCATTTGGTGGCGAGAGCCGCAATTGCAGGGCTGCGCCTTTACCTTTTAATTATTTCCCAAGTGCGTGCGCATTCGCAATTGGACAGAGCGAGGCCGCCTCCCATCTTGACAATATTTGCGTCGGCACAAAACCTCGCGGAATGAGCCCTTTGAGGCACCCGATGATGTGGCCAACCTCACAAATGTCACGTACAATAGGAGTAAGAATAACAATAACAAGAGAAAAAAATCCAACGTGTAGCCTTAACAGACTGTTGGGGCAAGTGATGTTAGCGAGTAGTACCGATGAAAGCCGGCGCGACACACGAGGGGGTGGGTGGGCCAGCACCACGCTCGACCACCTTTGTCTCCCCAAGTGGTGATGTTTGCACATGGCAAGAGGTGCTCATTTGGAGGTGAATCGACCTAGGGGAGTCCCAGGAACGGTTCAGATAATCACTGGTGTTGGCCGTGAGCGAGTTTGTAGCGCAGTGCTATGAACAGCATCAATACCACTCGGCGCAGAATGTCGCTTTGCTCAACACAACCACCCACACACACGTATGTGTGCGTGCATGCATGCATCAAAGCCCAAGAGCAAATTCATGGGCGCGAGCAACGTGGGTTTCACTTAAACGCAATCCTTGCGATTGTGTAATGAAAATAACACGCATGTTGTGGTCAACAGGTCAAGTCGGAGAGTTTTATTTTGTGTAACCAAGCGAGAACTCAAGACACCAGGATGGAGTTTCATTTGCATGAGTGACTGAATTAATGAATGAGCAAGATAACGAGCGAGAGGGTTAAGTCGAAGTTAATTTTGTGTAACCAGGTAAGAACTCAAATCGACCAGGATAGACTCTCATTAGCATGAGTGAGTGAATGGGTCAATGAGTGAGTGAATGAATGAGCGAGATGATGAGTGAGCGGTGCAAGTCAACCCAGTCAGAGCTCAGGAGAGGCCAGGATGGGGTTTAATTTTGCATGAGCGAATCAGGTGAAATTAATTCTATATTTGAAGTTTTTGTGACTGCAAAGATCCACTCTTTTTTTTGTGATTTTATGTGACTTTACCGAAAAACCAAAGAGTACAGGTGAAATTCATCCATTTATTCCAACCTTCCGTGAGCTTTCCGCCCTAACTCCGTATACCTGCAAGGCCCGCCACCCCCCCCAATCCATTTTACTCCCTGAGAGCACACAAAAATGAGTCCGTAATGGAGCAATCCAAATGTATCTTCCTGCAGGTCTCCCCTCTCTCCAACGTAGGACCCGGTACAGCGACTACAAGTGTGAATGTAGGATCGTGAGGATTACACACAGCGGAATTCATCGCACCCCCCCCACCGCCCGCCGCCCTACAAGCACACTAGTGTCCACTTGCAGGCCAGGTGCCTGCAAGTGGGCACTAGTGGCGCGCTTCCTCCCCTAACCCAACTTAAATATACGCTGCCAAGCTTGGTGGTGTTCATTCAGACGCTGTCTTTCCGACAGACCTGTTCTTCACCTGAGGACGGCTGCTTGCGTTGTGGCCGAAACGTCGTGAGAATTGGATTTTATGATGTTTAACTTTTATTATTTTATTATTTCCCTTCTACGTGACTTTACCGAAAGAACAAGAAGTCACCTTGTGCTGCACAGAGACAAGCTCCCACTGGGTGAGACCTTTCAAATGTTTGAGATGAGACTTATTTGCATGCGATTGGGTGCAATACGTCTCAAAACGTTTCCGGGCACTGTGGCCTTTCTTTCCGCATGCATCAACACTCATTCATGGATTTACACTATGAGACCTCCTTTACCAGTGGCAAAATATAGTGTGGACCAATCAACTTCAAGGACAGTGCATATCATTATCAGAGTTGTTTCTTTTTGTTTGTATTTTGACTGCTTGTGATGTGGTTATCGCAAACATGATGCCTTGTATAAAGGTGTCAGTTTTTGTACCAGTTGAAAGGGTAAAAACCTATTACTATATTTTGCCACTGGTAAAAGAGGTCTCAGTGTAAATGCTTACCCCGAGCTCTCAATACTCTGATAGTGTGCTGTTTTTGAGTTGTACGCCTTTTGGCGTCATCTGGTCCAACACCAATGGAGACTAGGCTCTAAGAAAAGCTGTCTCGGGTGTGGACCAATCAACTTCAAGGACAGTGAATATCATTATGAGAGTTGTTTCTTTTTGTTTGCATTTTGACTGCTTGTGTTGTGGTTATTGCAAACATGATGCCTTGAATAAAGGTGTCAGTTTTTGTACCAGTTGAAAGGGTAAAAACCTATTACGATAAACTCATTCATGGAGTTGGCCCAAAAAAAGACGTCCCACTATAGGGCCACGGAGCACGGGAATTCGTTGGGAGCACTGGTTCGGGATACCTTCACCTGTGGTTTCCCGTGCCTCCGTGTGAATAATGCGTGGTGCTCGTTGCAAGTGTCAAGCTTATTTTATTTGCACACAGATTGATCCCGTTCAGCCAGTTTCACGGTTATTTAACAGGGGAGATCTGTGGTGGGGCGCGAGCACAGCAACAATGCAACCTAAGGCGTTTTGTAATGCAATCTGTACGGATTATGCAATACGATAATGATCGCTATTGAAAAGAACCCGTAGAAATCACTTGCGGGGCTGGAGTTGAGCTTGAATTGCCAACCTGTACTAACCAGCTTAGTCTGACCACTCAGAACCAGGGTGGTGGAGAGGGGGTGGAGTAAGGAGGAGTGGGAGGTGGGAGGAAGCGATTATTGCGCTGTGCTACGAACCCGGTGACCCGAGTTCGATTCCTATTCAGGGCCATTAACCCCACTGACGAATATCTGAATCGGTCCTGGGCCTGCCTGACGTCGACTCAGCCTCAAATAAGTACCTGGTGCGATTTGTAAACATTTCCACTCGGGAGACAAAGGCAGTCGGGCATGGTGCTAGCCACCTACGCCCTCGCTAATAGCACTTGCCCCAATAGTCTGTTAAAGCTATACGGGATATATTTATTTTTTGTCTTGGCATGGGATAAATAAGTGATGCGGAACTTTAGAAAAAAACTAATGCAATTGCAAAGTGCGGCCCTGCTGCCCAGAGGAGACTATTCATTTGTGGAACAAACCCTGCCAGACAATATTCATCAGCATCATCGTGGATAATACGAAGCAAGACATTAGATAAGTAGACAATACACATACTTCCGATAGCGGTCCCTCCACATAATAAATATACGAGTTTTTACCACCACATCCCATCAGCCACATGGCTTTTCTTTTGGGAGCGCGTACTTTAAATGGCGTTTTTTTTTTCAACACAAGCAAAACCTTGGACGCGTTACGAAATTCAGCGTCTCATCAGAAGAGTCAAGCTCGCTGGGATCAATGCTGGTGAACTGTTAGATATCGGTCCTAGCTCTATGCAAAACTCTACAATACACGACGCCAAACAATCACAAGCGTCTTTGTGGAGAATGTTATTCACGAAACGGATAAGCAGACCATGTGCCGCTTCCCATGTGTAAAAAAAAGTATTCTATGTGGAGGGACAGACACGTGAAGGAGGCCTACGGTCTGCTTTTGGAAATCTGTAAATGATGAGAAAACCCCACCATGAGTTTCAAACTAAACCCAGAAAGTATCCAGAGCACATGGCCATTTGCGCATGAGGCAACAAAACCATCAGCGATTACTGAAGAACTGCATTGTGATTCCTCTCATCTTAAGGTCACCATCAAATTAATTGTGAGCAAATGTGACCAAATGACGGCACTAGCAGTGATAGACAACTGTGATTGACTGGTTTCGGCCAATTAGGGCCCTTCAGTATGGTATAGTCAACAGTGCTCAAAGTTGCACAGTCTGCCTCTGGAAATTATCCATGTCGCGTCTCCGATTATAATCGGAGGCGCGACATAGATGACATCCATCCATGTCGAGTCCCCCACATCCACGCAACAGGGACCATTATCTTGGCTAAGGCCAACAATAATGAAACCCGTCAATGGCAAAAGAAAAACATCATCAACATAAGACTATTAGGACCACAACGCATACATGGTTCCCAGAAGCAGACTTTGCAGCAGTGAACAATGGTGACTGGACTGCGCTGATGAGCTCCAATTTTGACGAAATTGGCCCAATCACTGCTGCTGTCAGTGGGTCAAAATTGACCTTGATGATGATCTAGGACAAGACGAACCACAATGAACTTCTTCAGGATATGGCGATGTTGTTTTCGTTTCGCTGGATAACGCGCAAAGTGCTGTTCGCGCTTCACAGGTTTCCGAGTCTCGTTTTGAACTCGCGGCTTTTATAGTCCCCGTGCTATTCCACCGCTCCGATGATCGGGGGGGAGGGGGGGGGATTGTTCCTTGTCGTTTTCAGATATGTTGAAAAACCCCCAACGACAACAAAAACATGTGGGGGCTTATCTATTCCTGTACCACAAAGGAGAGATGTCGCGAGTGAACAAAAACAAACCGGACAAGAGCTGAAAAACCACAAAGGCGCGCTTGAAAAAAAAAAGCCACGCTCCAGATCACTCGAAAGAGGCGCCAAAGGCCAAGTGTGACGTGCGTATCGGAGAGTCGGCAACCAAACCGCAGGTGACATCAGCTGGGAGGCTGGAATGCTAAAACTATGCACAGCTAAAAGTTTAAATGCCCAAGCTCTGACGTGTTGCATTTTTACCCCTTGTGTAGTTTACGACCAAAATAAATAATAAGAATAATTTTCAGCTACTCGGTCTGCTCTGCTCCCTGTTGAAGGCCTCCACATGCTGTGTTGGTCAAGATGGTTGTTCGACCATACTTCACCGCGATGCTCAGTGCACGCTGGTGAAAGGGGAAGGGGGGGTGAGGAACGTTTCGGACGTCAGTCGCTGCTAGTTGCGGCGTTTTCAATCTCGCATGTGACGCGGTTGTTTTTGCCGATTGATATTCGCTTCGTTGCTCTGTAAAAACACATTCCTGCGGAGGAGGGAGCTGGTTGGAACGTTGGGTTGCTCGGTCAATGGCCAGGGTCAACGGCGGCGTGGTGTATTCCGCAAATATGCCCGACTGTGAGGGCGGGCACAAGCCGGCGTGAGTAGGTTAAACGTTGAGTTTTATTAGGGCACCACTGGGTGACCAGACCCTCCCCACCCAGCCCCACCCCTCCCCACCCAGCCCCTCCCCACCCAGCCCCTCCCCTCTCCACCCAGCCCCACCCCTCCCATTTTTGTATGCACGACGGACGGACACAATAATCCCCTGTGGGCTGGTGTAACCAGGAGGTTCCTAGCAGTAATAAAATGTGTTTCTGTTATTTTGGTGGCAACCCAGGTCCCCTCTTGCAAAATCAGACTCATCCTGCTGGTCTCTCAAGTTCTTAGCGGGCTCAACAAAATCAACGTGAAATTGATCTCGATGTGGTAGTGGGTTAACACGTGAACTGATCTCGATGGGGTAGTGGTCGTGCACGCTGGACGACATTGGGAGCACCCATTGAAAGCTCACGCATATGGTGGGAGGAAAAAAAAGGCGCTCAATGTCCACACAGATGGGTTAATGAACCCTGCTTGCTGTACTAACCCAGGCCACATGCCTTGCGAGTTTTGCCAAGCATTAGGTGATCCACCAACCCTAAACTCAAATTTTGAAGGTCTTGAGTTAGTCAGGGTTCTAAAATCAGAATCATCTCTCCGGGACTCATAAAGTGAATGCCACGTCGGTGGAAATCCTACATTGAGACCGTCACTAGTCATGGGAATGTGGAATTTCAATCACTGACTACTCAAACCTGCCAGGAAATTGGCACCCCCCACATACTCATTTGAAAAGGGAGACACTTTTATTTGGGGTACATTTATTGGTATTATTATGCTTGGCTACCCAGGAACAGCCTCACTTTGACACTTAATAATTGGAATCAGAGTATTTATTTATACTGGAGAAATCTGATGAGCTATAAAGCTCATTTTCACAGATGTTCAGGAAGGTCCTGACAAGCTTTCAGAATAGGGGCAAATGTTGCTACCGATGTGTCTCATACCAAACCGAGACATTTTGCAGTGTCATTTTTTCAGAATTGGGATGTTTTGACCAATGCCAGTTACATTACGTGGATTTTTTTTGTTATCTAGGAGAGGAAAGCGGAGAACCAGGAGGAAACCCATTCCGAACAGGGGGGGGGGGGAGTAGAGGACTTACAAACGCCACACACTCACTCACGTTCAGCTTGCTGTGTGAGGCACGAGTTGTTACCACTGCGCCATTCTGCTACCCAAGTGGCTTGGCCTAACGCGCCTTGCCTATTGCTAAGTGGTTGTGTAATTCACTTCAGCAACATGAAGTATGGCACGCTCAAAACTACATTTACAGCAGACGTTGCGTGACTGCTCAGCTGCCAAAAGACTGATTATATTTCAGGCGAATCCATTTGCATCCGAGGAAATGAGCTCCGGTTCAGAACTGAAACGATTCCATCTCAATGCGGGTGCACGTTAACACCAAATTAGAAGCTCCTTACGGAAATATGGTCTCATTAATTTGCTTTTTACAGGAATGAGCCAGTGGTGGCAACTCCACAATCCGATCATCATCGGCTAGTGCCAATCCACTGCTGGATCAACGTCTCCCCAAGCTGGCGCCACCCCTCACGATATTGCAATGGAACAATTGATCCCAGCAACTGTCATGTGAGCCCATTGTCACGGTTTCATCTCCTTGTGGGATGAATTCTCTCGTTTTGGCTGCTATTCCAGCAACGGTCTCGTCCAGGACGTCCACCACCCCGAGGAGATGAGGCGATGAAAATCAGTTAGCGTGCGACATGGATTATTCGTATCGCAGGGCAGTGAGAGATACAAGTAAACTAAAACTATTTTATTTACCAGCTAAAGCCCACTCAGCAACAAGCTCTTTTGCAAAGGCGATCCGGTCGCACAACACATTCCTGCGGAGGGAGCTGGTAGGAACGTTGGGTTGCTCGGTCAATAACCAGGGTCAACGGCGGCGTGGTGTATTCCGCAAATATGGCCGACTGTGAGGGCGGGCACAAGCCGGCGTGAGTAGGTTAAACGTTGAGTTTTATAAGGGCACCATGGGGTGACCAGCCCCTCCCCACCCAGCCCCACCCCTCCCACCCCCCACCCAGCCCCACCCTCCCCACCCAGCCCCTCTCCACCCAGCCCCACCCCTCCCATTTTTGGATGCACGACGGACAGACGGACACAATAATCCCGTGGGCTGGTATAACCAGGAGGTTCCTACCAGTATAATAGCTCGTCAATAGTAGAAGCAGCCAAAAACATCTAAATGCACGTCGATTCCAAATGTGGAGGAGGGCATCCGTCAGGGTCAGAGGTCGAAGCCGCGAACTCCTGCATAGCAGGCGAGGGAGAGGCCTTTATCCGGCAGCGGATTGATAACGACCGATGACGATGATAATAAGGAACTTCAACTCAGAGCCATCGCCAAGCTACTTTACAATCTCGGCAGGCAAATAAACCCGGGCGGTCTTGTAAAAGATTATAAGCGTGCAACTTCCACTGTTGCAGCAACTGCACGGTGCTTCAAAACTCAACCGTTGAGGTATAGTTGGGCCCCCCGACAATCAAGGCCATTGGTCCACATGGCTCAACACCAAGTTACTCAGGCCACAGCACAGAGAGAGAGAGAGTTAAACAAGTCAACGCCTCGAGTCGACATGGTGTTGGTAAGGCATGCATTAACGTGTCGGGTATGAGTGTGTTTTGTGTTAAATTACGGCACGTGTTGCATGCTGTGCATTAGTGTGTTTTATGTTAAGTACGGCATGTGTACCATATTGTTTATTTGTGTGTTTTGTGTCCATAAGGCATGCGTTTCATGTTATGTATGGTGTGTTTTGTGTTAGTAAGCCATGTTTTAAATTACGGTTTTGTGTTCAGAGGCATGTGCTTCATGTGCTATGTATTATGTATGTAGAACTTCTTTCGCACAGTACGTAGGCTTAATATCAGTGTGTTTTGTCTTGAAGACATGTTACACATTGTGCATCTGTGTTTTGTCACCACAACGCGACGATGACAATCCCCCGTGCACATTAAAAATTTCTCCTGCACGGCATCCATGCCGCAGCCTGCTCCCCCCCCAACCCCACCAAGAACTGCCCAAGGGTTGAGAACCGCTGCATTAAAACAAGTTTCAAAAAATGTAAGGACTTAAATGTGATTTCCATAGTTGAGGTCTATAAAAGATATATTGCCTGCGACTAGAATCACTTGGGACGCGCCCGATTTCATCAGATCTCGGAAGCTAAGCAGGCTTGGGCCTGGTTAGTTACCACTGGATGGGGGACTTGCCTGGGAGTGCCAAGTGGTGGGCAGTGCAGTGGCCATGAGATGGTGGTACAACAATGAATTATTAAATCCATCTGTGCGGAGTACGAGTGTTACTCGTTTATGTGTGGGTCTTTCTCCTGTTACTCCAGATTTCGACCACACGAAGCCAAAAGAATTGGGCCAAACATCCCCAATGTAAGCAGGACCCTCCTAAAAAAAGAGTCTTGAAACCCATTCCGGATATCCAGGTAGATAAAGAGGTGTAACCCCTCGTGTCAGCCTCACTGAAATCTAATCTTATCCTCAGGATTATGGCACCCTAATCTTTGTTTTACATTGTCCAAAACCAAGCCAGTCCGTTCCCCTAACTACCAATGTGAAAACACACTCACGTTATTGGCCACGACATGGCCCCAGCGATAGTGCATCCGCTCGCGGGTTGTTGCGCAAGTTCGTGGTTCGAATCCGGCAGGCCACCCTGATAAATAATGCGGTGCGTATTAACCATTAAATACTACGCGCTGTTTCCTTCACAATGCAAGTTTAAACAACACACCAGATGTCACTGTAAAAGAGTAGCCCATTGCGTACCTGTGTCAGGGTCCAAACATTTCCAAACTTGTAAACTTACACGGCAAATTACTCAATGGGGAAACACATAGCATCCATCTCCCCCCTACTGTGAAACTACTGCAGACTGTCTGTGGACACAGAACTTTCCTTCTTGATATCGTCGTGCGATTAGAACGATAACAACAATCCAAAATGTACTCAAATATAACGCCTTCCTGCACAGCGGAGTAACCACACTCAACCTCACAGCAAGCCTCGCCAAAAAAACTCACCCAAGCACAGAAATACACAGCGCACTCGCCACACCTGCAACCACAAGTGAACCACACACCTCAACCACAATCCAGTCCACACTTATACCCCAAGCCCTTTTTGTCTGCACGGTAGAGATATTTCAACACGATAGCGCATTGTGTAAATGTCTAATTATTATAATTACACATATTACCTTAACCCACAATTTACCCAGGCCTTAACCACGGGGTAATACACACCTTATGGTATTAACCACACTTTAGCATCACCATAAGCTCACCTGAACCACGCATTAACCGTGGCCGATAGTTAAGAATAATAATGGAGTGGCAGCTAAGGGATGGAACATGTCTGAGAGGACGAACATCTTAGGAGACGGAGCGATGAATTCAGTTTGTGTGCAGGAGCAGCTGCTGGGTGGATAGTCACATAGCGGGATCGTGAGATGTGGCGATGACTTGGGGAGACCTTCATCCAGCAGTGGATTGGCCACGGCTGACGATTATGAATAGGAACCATACACGATAATCACAACACAGTCTTCCACCTTGGCCATGGTAAGACACAAGATATGAACAAATAAGAATAGGTTTTACCCTTTCTGGCAAGAAACCAGGCGTTAAGATGTTCAAACACCAAATAGAAACCTTTTGAAATGAATCAAGTCTGCATTAATCACGCAGAGTACTTGTGGTGAACATGCAAACAAACATGCTCTGAGAATGTGGCATTGTCTTTGAAACTGATTGGCCTACGCCTGAGACAGCCTTCATTAGGGCCTCGTCTAACCAGTGTCAAATCAAAGAACGCCAAAGGGGAACAGCACAAAGACAATGCACGATCAGAGCATTTAGAGCTCGGGGTGAGTATTAAAAAAATAAGAATAGGGACCTTTAAAACAGTCTGCATCAGCAGCAGGCCACGCTTCACCCGATGACAGACGCTTGTGCTGCACCCGAAACGTCGTGATTTATTTTATTTTATACCCACGTGACTTTACCGAAAGAACCAAAGAGTATGGATTCCTGCAGTCACGAAAGCTTCAAATCAAGAATAAGAATAGGTTTTACCCTTTCTGGAAATAAACCAGGTGTATTATAGGACTTTGCCAATCCGCTGCTGAATGAATGTCTCCCCAGGCCGCCGCCACCACCACATCTCACGTCCTTGCAATGGAGCGATTGAGCCCAGCAACTGATACGTGAACTGGTCATCACGGTTCTAACTCCTATTGGGAGGCGTTCTCTCATTATCACTGCAATTCCGTCAACGGTCTCGTCCCGTACGTACACCACCCCGAGGAGACAGAGTGATGAAATTGGGTTTTCGTGCGCGTGCGACGTGGATTAATTATTCGCATCGCAGAGAAATGAAACAAAACATTTTATATTACCAACTAAAGTCCACTGAGACATCAGCTATATTTCGGAGGTGACCTGACCACATATGATAGCCCACTGAAATGTCTAATATGATCATCATATGGTAATTTATAGGCTTAACCAAATAATTTAGAAATGTTTTTCTCATACTCCCCCATGCTAGTCAGCGGCACACTTTATCCACGCCGTAACCACACATTAACCGCACATTAAATATGTACTAATTCATACATTCACAGGCTGCTGTGAAGCAAATTGTACTTCAATATAGCCACAGAGAGATAGTTTTTTTACATCACGGTTTTTGTGCACAGGCCGAAATGCCCAAAACGCCTAGCGGCCAGCAATAGACAGCACTGCCAACATTGCGTAAGATAAGAGTCGCCATGTTTCTTGGATTGAGATGGTTTTAAGTCAAAATGCATTCCTCCTCAAATGAGCATTGAGGTATTAGAGCTCATCTCCTGTCAGCAGTCCTGCAGAGGCAGTGGCCGAAACTCCACATTCCCATGACGGGGCGAGTCTATTCATAGAACAACCACTGTTGACTCCGCCATGAATGTGGTAGTACTCGTTTTAAAGTTATGACGACTTGGAGAAAGAGACGATGAGGAAATATACATTTTTAGGCAAAACCCAAGACAATAATTAAGTATATTATTGGTTCTTTCGGTAAAGTCACGTAGAAGGGAAATAATAAAAGAATACAAATAAAACAATAACATTCTCACGACGTTTCGATTGCAATACAAGCAATCATCATCAGGTGTGAAAACCACGGCAAGAAATTTTTTCTTGTGTTGCAATGGAAACGTCGTGAGAATTTAATTGTTTTATTTTATTTATTTTATTATTTCCCTTCTACGTGACTTTACCGAAAGAACCAAGAATATGAATCCCTGCAGTCACGAAAGCTTCAAATCGAAATTTAATGAACTAGCTAATTTTAGACGAATCCTAACCAACAGATCCCAAATGCCGAGAGGAAGAAATATGATTAAATTGTTCTCACTACCGTAGACACTGCATTACCGGGCACAATGCTGGACAAACAACTCTACACGCCCGGCCAAGATAACACCTTGGCCTTGAAATGAAATATATAAATAATAGGCAACGTTTCGGGCAACGGTCCTTCTTCATAGCACATCAATCCAGTTTCATTGAACTTGGACATTGCTGAAAAAGCAGCATCGCCAAAACACATTGCCCAGTAGTGGACAGCTCATTGAAAGTGGACGAGAAAAGTTATAGGGTGGGCAGTAAATAGCGTGAAGTTACACGAGACATGGTTCAGGAAGGGAGAGAGTTACTCTGCCAACACCTTATGACTTTATACACTTTAACCACACTTCAGTCCCACCTTGATCACACATTAACACTTCGAGGCCCTACTGGGTAAAGGGCATTGTGATGTCAGTAACACATTCCTGCGGAAGGAGCTGGTAGGAACGTTGGGTTGCTCGGTCAATGGCCAGGGTCAACGGCGGCGTGGTGTATTCCGCAAATATGCCTGACTGTGAGGGCGGGCACAAGCCGGCGTGAGTAGGTTAAACGTTGAGTTTTATAAGGGCACCACGGGGTGACCAGCACCTCCCCACCCAGCCCCACCCTCCCCACCCAGCCCCTCCTTGCACGACGGACGGACGGACACAATAATCCCCTGTGGGCTGGTTGAACCAGGTGGTTCCTACCAGTATTACATACACGAGTCTCAGGCTCTGCGCGTCCCACCGTTCAGGGTTTATGAGTCGCAGTGTCCGAGTCCTCCCTGTGTCCCGCAGTACATCCTCGTCTCCGAATACCCCCGTCACCACGTGTACCATCCTCGTCCACGTGTCCCTCTGGTCACCTTCTCCACATGGTAGCCCCCTGTTCATCCTCGGTGTCACCTGTCCCTCTTGCCCCCAACCCGTGCCCCCAACCCCCCCCCCCCCCTCTTGTGTCTCACTCACCCTGAGGCTGTGTCACGGAACGTCTGTACGTCTCCTGGTAGCTTTTCATGTCCGGGATGTGAGCTCCTTCCCGAACTCTGGGTGGAGGCTCCCACACACGGTCTCCACCATCATCACCATCAACACCATCAGCATCATGAACACCATCAGCAGCAACAACAGCAGCAGCAGCAGCAGCACCGGCAACAGCTGCAGCAACAGCGGCTACACGGGCATCAACATCAGCACCATCAGCAGCAGCAGCAGCAGCCACCGCCTTCTTCTCTGCACCAGCGCTCCCACTCATGCTGAAGGCGGCCACAAGAGTGAGGAGGAGGAGGCAGTGGACGAGGGAGCCGTGAGGAGAGAGACGGGAGAGAGGGACACGGGGGCGAAGGGCGGAGACTGCGTGGATGGAGGTGGTACAACAGCGAGGGGAGTGTCCAGGGAGAGGAGATTGTGTAGGCAGAGCGTGTGTGTAGCTAGAGTGTGTGTGTAGGCAGTGTGTGTGTGTAGCTA
>CM025652.2:6874300-6886133 GCA_014621495.2 Entosphenus tridentatus
CAAGCACGCACGCAGCAAGCACGCACGCAGCAAGCACGCACGCAGCACGCACGCAGCACGCACGCAGCACGCACACAGCACGCACACAGCACGCACACAGCACTTGTGAATGGCGTCTCGGAGAGGGGTGAGGGTAGGGACTCAACCAAAGGCGGATATGCACGAAGGTCGGATGTGTGAACACCAATGGAAAATGACAGTTACAAAGTGCGTCTGAAGGGGGTGACTAGACAAAAATAATATCGCGAGCTGCCCCTTAACACGGGCAGGTACACGTCACTTCACTGTGCGTTAGAAGCGAGCGCACGGCGTGGAGATTGATAACAAACAACCGTGCACGTCGAGAGCTCAGATTTGTGAACACTCATGTAAAAATGACAATTACATCTTGCACAAGAAAGAAAGCCAGATTTTTGAGTCCATCTCAGCTGTCCCGTGGACTCGGGTGTTTTTGCCTCCGTGTTCACCTCCTGCGAGATCCGCCTGTACCATCCCTACTGCGCAGCGGAGGTAATGATGTTAAAGTTTGTAAAGATAAGTGTCATTTTTATGTCACTTCATTACATAATGCTGTGTAATCTGCAAAACAGAGGTGCACACAAACACAAAAATGTTTTCAGCCAATGAGTGTTGATATTTGAGGGAGGAAACCGCAGCACCTTGGAGAAAACTCACACGTGCGAGGGGGGCAACACTATCCTATACAGATAGGACAGTTATTAGTCTGTCCTTTGCCGAACCGCCTTCTTCTGACGCCCATGGGAAGGGAGTTTTGCAACATCTGTGCGACGATCATCTACCAATCCGTGGCTGCCCGCCTCCACACAGCGTTGGGTTACACGGGCAGGCACATGTGTCGCCACCACCGTCACCCGATACGTACCCCAACAGCAGCTGGTCCTTCGGGTCTTGAGAGACGTACACAAAGTCCCTGCAGATAAATATAATCGAAGCATTATTACAACTATTGTCTGTGGGGCGGCGGGGAGTGGTGGTGCAGTGGTTAGTGGAATGAGTTTTATTCCCGGTGACGGCTAACATCAGTGCGAAGTGATACATGAAACGGTCGTGGACCCATCCCTTCACCAACCAGCATAATGGCAGTATGGACAAATATCCCCCCCTCAAGACCTGTATGGGGTGTATCAAGACCCTCATCCAGCTGTGGATTTAAAAAAATAGGGCCTGTATATGTACAAGTGAAAAACACCCATGACTTTAAACTAGGAATCCAAGTTGCTCGCTCAATGATCTGGTCCCATATTAACCCTTTCCCATTTCGGATGACGCAAGAGAAAAATTACTTCATCGGTACGCCTTCAGGTTGGAGGATATACCGAGGCTCCCACAAGGCCATGCAGGATGGCATGTGGCACACAGCTTGGCTTCAGCTATCGAGTGTGGTCACGTCGCTACAGTTTTCTGTGGCGAGTACAATGTCTTTAAAAACAACGGCGTCATGACCGTTTGCGAGTTCCTAGATTCAGCAGTGACCCGCCCTGCAACGGGACCCGCCCTGCAACTTGCAAACGTCTCGGAATGGGAAAGGTTTCAAAATCCAAGCCCATCAACTTTCAGGGTTTGAAACTCAGATTTACTCAGCGTCTCAGACACTGACATAACCCCCCACCTCCCCAGAAAAGACAGACATCCTCTCTAGGAGTCAAACCCTGACTTGCACCATACCGAAGGTAGGCCTTGGGTTTGTATCCCATGGCGAGAGCCTTCTCTTCAGACATGATGAGCACAGCCGACGCTCCGTCAGTCTGCAATCAGCCCGCACACACACACACCCGATGTCAGCCAGGCCTTCAACAACACTGCCACAACAAAGTCAGACAACTCAGCAGAGGAAATTCCACTGATGCTTTGCTGAGGACAGGACAGAGATGGGATGTCACTGCGAGGAGGGAGAGAATAAGGGGGGGGAGAGTGGGGCAATGTTTATTTTGTTAACGAGATTTATGATGAAAATAATAATCAGCAAAAGTGGGTTTATATTTGTATACTTTTTTTAACAATGGTTGCGAGTGGACCAAAATCGAGCATAGAATGACCAAGTCAATTACACAGCCTTAAGACAAGCTGTTGGGTGAGTGGGGGGCAGGTGGGTGGGTGGGGGGTGGTGGTTTGAGGAAACTTTGGGTGGGGGAGAGGGGAGAGGAAGAGACGAGAGCCGGCACCAGGAAGGAGGAGTTGGCGGCCGTGACGGTGCCGTGGGGCTTGATGAAGGCCGGCTTGAGTCGCGCCAACTGCTCCATGCTGCTGGGGCGGATGCCGTTGTCCTTCGTCACCGTGTCCTTCCCTGCGGACGCACGAAGTGACGGCGCGACTTGCACCTCGCGCGTGTCCAAGCTGGCGGTATCCCCCCCCCATGCACGCGCCTCCCCTTCCCGTAGTTCCAAGGGTCAACGGTGAAATACGGTCAACTCCCGACCCTGGCTAATGAACTAAACTATTTTTTATTTTACCAGGTAAGGCCCATGGAGCTATACAGCTCTTTTTCAGAAGCGACCTGGCCACAAACGATCGCTCAAGGAAGTGGCTTATCACGTGAAAATATATAGCAGCCAAATGCTCCACTAGAAGCATGTTTATAAATGTGGACGGAAAAAACTGGAGGACCCTGGAAAAAAATTCAAGCGACCATAGGGAGAGAGAAGATGCAGACTCCAAATATACAGCAGGCGTCTGGGTCAAAATCGAACTCACGACCTCCTGCATACCAGGTGAGGTAGTTAAACCACGAGTGGCTTTTGTATTCCTTTTCACCGGCACATCAGCACCGTGCCCGTAATGATCCGTAGATGATACGAGTTCTTGTTGTTTTTACTGCGTAAGACGAGCCGTGCCGCTGCCGTCACACCCAACAAACACGAGGACGCCAGGAGACGGCGCGGTAACGGCGCCCACAGACGGACGTCACACACGATGTTACTCGTCATTCGCCCCTCCAGCCAGATTTTAATGTTTTGAGAGACCAGCGCATCTCGGATTGGTTGTGGCTCAGCCCGGCAAAGAGTCAGTGGAAAACCACCCGTACCGCGAGGAGCCCACACACATCGGCTTGGCTGAGATGTGCCAGTGGAAGAGGGTTAGGACAGCCACGACAGGGTGGTGGTGGTGGTGGTGAAATTCTGGGTCCGTGTGTTTATACCCGTCAGGGGTCACGTTCCGACAGACCTTCCCCCCCCTCCTCCCCCCCTCCCCTCTCTCACCTGGCACCTTGAGGGGCACGAGGTCGGACAGCAGCCCCTGCTCCTGCGCCTTCTTGGCGTACGAGTGCGAGCGCAGCGCAAACTCGTCCTGTTCGGCACGCGACACGCCGAACGCCGCCGCCAGGCGGTCCGCCGAGTGGCCCATCGTTTCGCTCGTCGAGAACTCGGCCACGGCCGGCAGCTGCACATGTACGGAAGCACACACACACACGCAAAAAGATCCCCCATGTAGCCTTCAACTGACTGTAGGCCCAAGTGCTGTTAGCGGGGGTAGCCTCCAACACGCCGGTTGCCGCCTTGGTTTTCGCAGGGACGATGATTACACACCGAACCAAGTATGTATTAATTTAAAGCCGAGTCTACCTATGAGAAGACTGGTGCAAATATTCACCGTCACAGTTATTGGTCGTGAGCGGGAAATGAACTGGGACCACCGGGTTTGTATTGCAGTGCAGTAACCACGCACGCACACACGCATGTACATATATGTGACAAATATGCAGAGTGTACGGCATAGGTATATATCATTCAATCACCTCAATTAATTAACCCATTTCACCTGGGTCTGTGCCGTTGATTTAAAAAAATACCCACCAAGTGGCTGAGAACATCTCAATCTACAGGCGCCTTCGCATTGCGCGACACGGCCGCTGCACAAACGACGCTGCTGCATGAACAGAAGACTCGACTTGACAACTTGGCGATAAAATAAGTAATATTTAGAAATACTTTTTTTAAAACACGCTTTAATGAAATGTACCGTACGAGTAATGGCAGAACTCCACAACCCCAGGAAGTGGCTGCAAAGCTTGCCATAACGTAAGGGGCCGTGGTGATTTACAGCCGTCAGTTGAGCGTGGACAATTAGATCCAAGCCGAAACACAACATATAAAAAGATGGTTTAAAATGTTTCATTTTATTTTTAATGATAGAATATAGTATTGTCATCAGTATGACATAAGTATACCAAGTTTGCAATCGATACCACATTGGGAAGTGGGTTAAAATTGAGTTACAAGATTAGAGGATACGACAACAACAGTGAGTTAAATAAAAGCGCGTAAAAAATCCAGCGATCAAAGGGGTCCTCCTCACCTCTGGCACGAAGTGCGCCAGGCGCAGCGAGGACGCTAGTGCCAGGCGCTGCCCCACCGTCTTGGCCTTGTTGAGAGACAGCAGGGTCTTGCGCATCTTGCGGCTGTGCCGGATGGGCACGTCTGACATGAACTCCACTCCCCCGGCCACCACCACGTCGCACTGGCCCGCCGCTATCAACCCAAAGCCTGCACACACACACATACATCCACACACACACAAGACAACTCCTGTATAGCCATAACAGACTCTTGAGGCAAGTTCTGTTAGGGAGCACCTATGAAATCCGGAACGGCACACGAGGAAGTGGGTAGCCAGCACCACGCCAGGCTGCCTTTGTCTCCCTTGTGGCAATGTTTACACATTGCACCAGGTACTCATTTCAGGCCGAGTCGGCCTAGGGGAGGCCCAGGACCGGTTCAGATAATCGTCACTGGTGTTGGCCGTGAACGGGAATCGACCTTGGGTCTCCAGGTTCATAGCGCAGCGCGCTAACCACTACACCACTGCTCCCCACACACACGTCTTTTTAAAAAGGGTTTTGACATAGTTGTGGCGCATTCACCGTTTGTTGACGAGGATTAAGCGGTCGCCGATTACTTTAAATTGATTATAATTTTTTATTTTATTTTCTATCTACGTGACTTTACCGAAAGAACCAAGAATATAATAATTAACACACTACGTGCTGTTTGCTTCACGGTGGACATTAAATATCCCACAACATTATTCGCATGAGCGGGTTGGGCCATTGTATGCCGGTGTCACGGTCGGTCGAGATTTTAAAGAAAAAAAAATAAACCGCAAATGTCACATTAAATACGGCAATCATTGGCCCCTACTCATCGGCCCCTACTGTGAAAAGTTGGCAGCACCTGCCTAAAAAAGAATCACGAAGCTCAGTGACGTTTTCCTGGGTAAATAAGCATAATAATTTACGTAGTAGTAATAATAATAGGGGCATCGCAGTGGCAAGATGCTAACTTCATCGCCTGGTAAGCAGTAAGTCGTGGGTTCGATCCAGACCCCGACGCCTGTATATTTGGAGTTTGCGTGTCTCTCTCCCCGTCCATAACACAGGCTTAACATATAGGGCTTTCGCGAACAATCTCATCCATAGTGATCGCGTGCATTTTTCTCCGGGACCTCCGGCTTTTTCCTCTACATTTAGAATCAAGATGCGTTTAAGAATATTTGCCTGCTATAAATTCCCACACAAGTCACTTCGTTGAGCTTTCATTTGTGGCCAGGTCGCTTCTGAAAATGAGCTATATAGCTCAGTAGGCCTTAGCTGGTAAAATAAACATACTTTAGCTTATAATAATTGTTCGTGTATGCCCATGTATACATCCACACGAACCCGTAGTCATGGCTTGATTTGACGAGATGCAGGCCATGGTTACCGTGTGTGCAGGGATCCTGTCAGAAAACCCAGCTCCAAGAGCAGCCTGCATCAACACAGCACATCACAAAAACAAAATGAATCACAGAACAACAACAATTTTGCATCTATCACTCGCTGGGGACTGAAGCAGAGGCGTGGATTTGTGAATTTCGATTATACAAAAAAAAGACGCAAATGCATGCACAAACACTGTACTAGGTATGGGCAGATAACTGGTCAGGGCAGATAAGTGACAATCAGATATGCGACTTTGCAACACAACCATCTTGGCAACTAAAAGAAGAGTAAAGAGTTATGAACACAGCACATCAGTTATTAACTTCGTCTCAGTGGTGTAGGGTTACGCTCACCTCGCGAGCCACATTGCTCGTTTTCACCTCCTGTATCACGGTGCCGAGCACAATGTAGTCCACGGCATCCGTGGGCAAACCGGTGCGCGAAAGTAGTCCCCTGTGTAGCGGACACATTCATGCATGCAGAGGTTACCGTCTTTTGCCACCAGATGAAGAGAAACCTCCCCATCGCACACGCTCCCCATCGTTGATCACAGCAGGAGGTAGCAATCATACAAAATAAACATTTGTAACGTGCTGCACAGATATCATTAAATCCAGAGGCATGGAAAATCACAAAGCAAGCCGAATGAATAGGTCAGTGTCATCAGGATAAATGGACACTCACTGCAAAGCTCCACGTGCCAGGTCATGGGGCATCAGGTCAATGTACCTGCACAATGACACACACACACAGGAATTATGTTTAAAAACACCTGTCATGCACAATTCCCTTCATCTGCAAGGGACACCTATCCAGGCTGATTGCGATCTGTAACCCCAACT
This sequence comes from Entosphenus tridentatus, assembly GCA_014621495.2. Taxonomy (NCBI): domain Eukaryota; kingdom Metazoa; phylum Chordata; class Hyperoartia; order Petromyzontiformes; family Petromyzontidae; genus Entosphenus; species Entosphenus tridentatus. Next base: position 6,880,859 of record CM025652.2, read on the forward strand.
GAGCAATAGGGATTACAGCAACATCGCCTCCTACTCGCAGATTATATGCCCACTTGCAGGGCAAGTGCCCAGTTGCCTTGTGCCACACAGGGAAAGCTGCCAACCAGGGGGTCCCCTAGGCTAATAAAAAAATATGCACACCGAGACGTTTCGTTATGGGCACAATAGAAAAATGCAAGCATGGCTATTCGTTTGATTCATTTTGTATCCACTCTCCTACGGAGACGTATGACAAACCAGACCACTGTGTGCTGCAATATACTGCACAACAGGACACAGAACACCACGCCGCACATCACCGATTAGCACGGTTAGCTACGTACGGTGTGAAAGAAGTTCAACGTGCTCGCATACGTATAAGCAAAACTCCACCGAGAACAGACACACACCAAACGCATTCGCCTCCACTATACCCCACCTGAACCACACCTGAACCACACACATACCGACCACCGTACAGCACCATTCCAAAGCACATCATACCTCAACCGCACAACAATCAGCGAGCACCGATTACCTCGTCAAAATAAGCTCAATGCACGTCGAGGGGAAGGAGGGAGGGGAGGCTCACGTACGAGGTGCCCGACATCAGGAATGGCGTGCGCACGCCGTCCACGAGCACCACGTTCTTGACGCCGGGACGGGACAGGCTCTGCTTGCTCTTCGCCGGCGCAAGAAGAGCGCAGGAGGAGCCCAGGGCCCGGGCACCGCCTGCACCAAACGGCGACACACCACAACGCAGCATTAATACTGTGTGTCTGTGTGTGAGAGAGACTTTACAGAATCCATGCACGATTTTTCTTCCTCGCTCATAGTTGCAACTTCTTTTTTAACGTCCAAAACCTTCTCACCGAGTCGGGAGGTGGAGGCCCAGCCCTGGGGCAGACACCGGAGTGAGGACGCCATCAGCCGAGACATCTTCTGCACAAAGAGACACATACAGGACACACAGACAGGACACACATAAAGGACACACTTGTACATCCACTGACCAAGGTGCAGGCAAACACACTTCTCTTTCTGCTTTTAACCTTCGCACGGCTCCACTTTGGAATTCCGTCGCACAGTGTCTTTTCCAAAATTCTTATAACCTTGCTCAATTCAATAAACGTGTTCGCTCTCGTCTATTCCAATGTTGACAGTGCTGTTTGTTACTGGCTACTCAACGTTCTGGGTGGGAGCTCAGCAACGATGATTAAAAATGATAGGACAACTGCTGGTGACTGCCCAAAATGAAAATGCTACTAATTTTAACGACCCCAAAGGAGGATGAGGAGGAAGGGATTTCAATCCATTTACACCTACAACTCTATTTGTAAATTCACTGCTGGATGAGTGCCTTTCCATGACGTGCGGTTGATGGACGTTGGTTGCCCTGATAAAGCGTCGAGTGCTTTGACCACAGCGCCACCTGGCGGTTGACAGATCGTAAATCTCAATGAGCTCCCATGGCCAGTTTAGAGAGAAGAGACCCAGACCTTTCTGGGTTTCTCAACGTGGTCAATGAGATTTGGTGCACTTTAACTGGTTCCCATCTGGTTATCCAACGATGGACTCTCACCTGGATTATAAATAGGCTTTAAAAATTGTCAATAGGCTTTCACTCAGATTAGAGAGAGACCAGATGAACAAAATGATCAATGTGGTTAAATAAAGATTGTAATGCATCTCAGTGGGTTTTCATCTGGTTAAAAACAGAACCTAATAAAGCTCCCAAATGGGTTAAAAAAATCTCTATAGATTCTCACCCGCGGTGAAATCAGAGAAAACTGGCAGAGTTCTTCAACGCAGTTAAATAAACCATCACGCGAACTCCGGTCTTCCTCGCAGCGGCCTTTGACTGATAGCCATCGAACAAAGACGGTGTTTACCGGTGTCCGCCGGGGCTTTCTGATGCGCTTCTGGGGCCGTCTGTCACCCTCTTCCTTCCGATATTAGGGCAGCCACTGGAGCTTCGCACTTTTAAATCACCGAGATGTAATACCCATTTCTTTAGAACTGCTTTTTTCTCCATAATTCAGGTTTTTTTGGGTTAGATCGCGTAAATGTCGTTAAACTCGCCACCGACAGCCAAATCTGGCTGTAGCCTGATGAAGCTAGTTGTAATTACTGGCGAAGCGTCGTACTCAGGTTGTAAATGTTGTGGCTTGGCTCTCCAACACACCGGTGTGCTGTACTAGTAACGAATTGGCATGTTCTGTTTACGTGACAAACGTTACTAATTGGCTGTGTCGGGTGGTGGAGGGTTTAACGACACAAAAAAAACCTGTGTTATGGATATTGGTCGTGAAAGCCTACGTGCTAAACTGCTTTTTTCTGTTAAGTTTGTCCTTCCCTCCACCTCCGATTACCACGGTTGGCTATGTACAGTGCGAAAGAAGTTCAATGTACATACAAGTACATAATCTAACTCGGGTTACTCGGCTATCAACTGGGTTAAAAATAGAGTTTTTAAAAATGCCATTGAGCGGTCGGCTCATTCATTGCCAAGCGCCTTTGGGTCCCTTATAATAGAGCCCCCCCCACTCATCACAATACAAACATATGGGTCCTACAGACACGCGTGTAGGAAAGAACTTAGCAACAGATCGTATCTTGCCATCATAATTATCACTATCATTACCATCATCACCTCCATTACTATAAGCACCACCATCACCACTTTCATTATGACCATCATCATCACCACTACCATCACTACAATCACTATTTCTACCATCACCACTATCACCATTATCGCCATCATCACTTTCATTATTACCATCGACGTAATCCCCACCGCCATACTCATTGCTACCACCACCAACACCACCATCGTTATTACCACTATCGCCATTACAATTAGTAGCATCACAATCACATTCATAATCCACCATCAATATTACCACCACCACTATCATACTTACTCCCACCACTATCACAAGAACCATCATGGCAAGGTATTACTACGATCACCACCAGTATCATTATTATAAACATGTTTTGATTTGACTAAGGAGAGGCTAAGTCTTCAGCAGTACAGGGGGGGGGGGGTCATCATCAGCTATGAACAATCCTTCTCTCACGGAGCCAAAGTGATCTGCTGCTCAAATGAGCAGCAATTGAGGCATTGATTAATATCTCCCGTTTAACAGCGCTGCACAGCCAGTGGTGGCAATTCCACGTTCCTATGCTGGTGGGAGAAGATCCCAGCGATCGGACAACCAGTGTTGCCTTACCCCCGGCAAAGTGGTACTAATTTTATATCGAAACCCGGAAGGATAGACGATGATTGGCTCAGTGAACACCGCTGACCGACCGGGCCCGGTTTGATAAAAACCTTCAGCAATGCACCTCCAACTTACGTTTCATACAAATAACTGAATGTATAGCTTGAATGTTACTTTAAAATAACAACTGCGTCACCATTATATCCGCTATTATCCCTGTTGCTGCTGTTGTTATGTCAGAAGTGGGTGAGGGGTCATTTGAGCTTAGCTGCGCCAAATAAAAAAAACTGGGTCAAAGTTGACCTCAAATGTTCAAGGCTCTGCGCTCCAATTTAAACCGCGCAACGCGTCAAAAAGCAACGATTCAGGCGGGTAACCTCTTAAACAATTCTATTGATTTAAACAAAGGTGGTCAAAGTAACCGCAACTCACCGTGAGCGAGAACGACGACTTACAAGTTGACAATCTCAAGGCGACTGAGGCGCTGAGTCGGCCGCCCCCCTCCTTATATAGGTCCACGCCGACCGACCACCTTGACCAATCGGCTGCAGGCTGAGCACGCACGTGATGCGATTCTTAACCAATCGGATGCCGGCAAATTTGGAGTCGGGTATTGCAAAATGCTAGCTCGGATAAGCGGGGTTTCGTGACGTCACCCTCAGAATAATTTCCCCATGAATTCAAATTAAGTGCGTTAATTTTATACGTAAAATTAACGCAATTAAACGTAACGATTCGCGTCGTTGTGAAGAATATAAAAGAACGACACAATCACCGGCGTTGGCTCGAGACTTTTTCACGACTTAATTCGACGTTTCGGCTCACACCCTTCATCGGGTACTGTAACGAACTCTAAAACAGAGTGCAAAAATATGAATTGTCTCGGAATCAGAAGAATATTTATTTATTCGTAAAAAAGGTTTTTGGGTCGCGAAAGCCCACGTGTTAATATTTATTTATACTGGAGGAATCCGAAGAGCTATAAAGCGATTTTATTACACGCTTTTATTTAACTCACTCTGTTGTTGTATCCTCAAATCTTGTCACTAAATTTTTACCCACTTGCCAATATGGTATCGACTGCAAACTTGGTATACTTATGTCATACTGATGACAATACTATATTCTATCATAATAAATTAATAAAACATTTTAAAACATTCTTTTTTATGTTATGTTTCAGCTTGGGTCTAATTGTCTACGGTCAACTGACGTTGGCTGTAATTGACCACGGCCCCTTACGTTATGGAAAGCTTCGGGGCCACTTCCTGGAGTCGTGGAGTTCTTCCATTACTAGTACGGTACATTTCATTCAAGCGTGTTTTTAAACAAAAATTAAATATAACTTCTTTTTCAGATGTCCAATCGGGGCACGCGGTAAGAATGTTACAACAAACGATACAAAACATGATAGCAGTGCAAAGTACACGAAAGGTAAACAAATCACCCAAACACATACAAATTAAACTAAACCATCCCCATCTTACCAGACAAAGCCCACAGAGAGGTGCTAATTTATACTGGTAGGAACCTCCTGGTTACACCAGCCCACAAGGGATTATTGTGTCCGTCCGTCCGTCGTGCATCCAAAAATAGGAGGGGTGGGGCTGGGTGGAGAGGGGAGGGTGGGGAGGGGCTGGGTGGGGAGGGTGGGGGGTGGGGCTGGGTGAGGAGGGGCTGGTCACCCCGTGGTGCCCTTATAAAACTCAACGTTTAACCTACTCACGCCGGCTTGTGCCCGCCCTCACAGTCGGGCATATTTGCGGAATACACCACGCCGCCGTTGACCCTGGCCATTGACCGAGCAACCCAACGTTCCTACCAGCTCCCTCCGCAGGAATGTGTTTCCTCAAAAGTGACCTGGCCACAAATTATAGGTCAACAAAGTGCCCCCATCATTTGGACATTCATAGCAGAAAAATGATCTATGCCACCGGTTAAGGAGGAACAGCTCTATAGGTTAGGATTTGATCAATACGTGTAAGGGGCCGTCCATAAATTACGTCATGCACCTGGGGTGGGGGGGGTCAGACATTTGTGACGATGTTTGACGAGGGGGGGGGGGG
>CM025652.2:6889882-6900672 GCA_014621495.2 Entosphenus tridentatus
AACGTAATGCAAAGATAAAGGCGCAACCCTGCAAGTGCACGTTCACGCCACCGTCTGTTGTGGAAACGTAATGCAAAGATAAAGGCGCAGCCCTGCAAGTGCGCGCTCACGCCATCGCTTTCGGAAGGCGCCTTTTCACGTGAGGGCCGCTCTGGAGAGTATTCGGCCTATTCTTCCACGATGACCAAGACGTCTTTAGAAACTGAGGTGGGAGTTAACCCAATACCTTACCTCACCTGCACGCGACTAAACCTGTCCCGGTGGACTAACGGTGGCTTGTTGTTGTTGTTACTCCTCGTGTAAAATCGATAGCTGTTGCCGACTATGATGCCGCACCGGGAGATCGAACCGAACGGGGTCGAGCCGCAGCGACACCCGTGTTTATGAATGTAACCGCGGTTGTAAAACTTAATGGGCATCGATTTGCGTCTGCGAATCATCGCATTCGTAATACACAAAGTCCTGTGTGACGAGAGAAAACGCGGCCATCGTAACGTTAAGTGGCATATGGCAAGTTTCAAACAATAGTCGCAAGCGAATCGAGTTGCCCTCCCAACAACAGTTGAATGCGTTGCAGGGAGGCGTTCAGAGTTGCATTTCTAGGTGCACCTTAGCCTGGCACCACGTCTATAGGAGGGTGCACCTAGCCTGGCACCACCAACCCGCGCTGTGGTGACGTCTATAGGAGGGTGCACCTAGCCTGCCACCACCAACTCGCGCTGTGGTGACGTCTATTGGAGGGTGCACCTAGCCTGGCACCATCAACCCGCGCTGTGGTGACGTCTATAGGAGGGTGCACCTAGCCTGCCACCACCAACCCGCGCTGTGGTGACGTCTATAGGAGGGTGCACCTAGCCTGGCACCGCCAACCCGCGCTGTGGTGACGTCTATTGGAGGGTGCACCTAGCCTGGCACCACCAACCCGCGCTGTGGTGACATCTATAGGAGCGTTCACCTAGCCTGGCACCACCAACCCGCGCTGTGGTGACGTGACCACACACTTCGTGGCGAATGGCGGAGTTCCTACATGGGGTGTAACGATCCTCGATTAAACAATACTATTCAATTATTCTGGAATCGATTCTCTTCAATGTTGGATTGTATTTAAGTTGCTTGCTTACAGCGGTCTAACGAAACGAACCCATTCATCAGTAGCCATGGTCAGTCCACTGCTGGATGAATACGTTATTTTTGTGTCTGTTCCCAAAGCTGTCGCAGTCTCTCGCAATCTGGCACCCCGACCTCGTTCTATCACTCCATCTCCCCGAGCGAGGCGCCATTCGCTCGTTCCACCGGAGGGCATTGGTTTTAACACAATGCGATTCGAGTTTCCATACTGTTCAAGTAATCTACGCGTCGTTACACTCGCAGTGATCACTGCTGTGTGAACTCAAGTTGCACGAAACGTAACGCAATGTACATCAAAGGTGGGCGAGAAGTTCCTATACCCCCTATCCGACAGTGCGCCATCGTGAAAGCATAGGTAAAAGAGAGAGGGGCTTTCCACTAGCCCGGCAGAAGCTTTATGTTCGTCGATGTACTTGTAAAAATGTTTTGCCCCCTATGTAAATTCACTGCTGGATGAAGGGGCATTTGGTTGGGGTGGGGGGCGTGGAGGGGTTTTGACCATACCTCACGCTGGTCAGATTTTTTGGGATGTTAATGCGAGTTAATTGTGGCGAATGCTTGTATGGGTGGTAACCCCATCCTCCCTTCATGCATAAAACATGGGTCAGAGGCTGCTGCATTGGGTACGGGGCCATCAATTTAGTACGCAAAAATCTGTCAAAACTTGACCCCTATCCCGTAAGCACGTGTACTTTTTACACCCTCACCTGCGTACGTACGCTTGACGCCCCCCCCCCCCCGCAGAAACGATCAAGGATTAATAATATTAACGTGTTTAAGCAAACATCGTCCACCACCGGACTAACTCATTTGAAGGCCAATGTAGACAAATTATTATCGAGGCTTCACCCCCCTCCCCCGTCTCCTATGCGTACGTACATTGTCAGTAGACCCCCAATACGCAAGCATACACATTTGGGTTAACCCCCCCTCCATGCGTACGTACTAAATGGATGGCCCCTAACGTTATCTGCAGAGGATGGGTGCAAAAAAAAGTATCCATTGTTATGGTGCTATGCTCCTAACATGCTTCAGCCCTTCACCAAGCTGCCCTGAACAAAGTGGTGAAGTATGGTCATTATAAACCCCTTCACTCGCATGGCGTGGGGGAGGCCTTCATGGATTAATTAAAAGAGCTGTACATGCGCATCTGTTTGATCATAAACCAGAGTAAAGTATTGTGCGTACAGTGTGTTCTAAAAATCAAGTGATGCCGAGGGTTATTTAATGAATAAAACAATCGTAGTTAATATCTCTTTGGGATTGATGGTCCAATTGAGACTCGTGCTCCACTACAAGTGAGATATTTGTGTCTACAGTCAAGCAGAATCAGTGTTTTTTTTATAGAAGTGTATTATACGAACAAAAAATTAAGTTATGTACGTTGTAGATTGGTGGGAACAGTGGTTAGTTGTGTGAACCCTGTGGTTTGAGTTAAATTCTTGCTCACGGCTTATTATGCTTGTATAGTCAAAGAGAGCCACACTGAGTCTAGGGACTTATTTTAAAATCCTTTATATTAAGTTCGCTTGCTTGCTTGCGCGCTTGCTTGTTTGCGCGCTTACGACCGTGCAAATCTTTCGGTCGTTTTTTAACCCACTTCCCGTGATCCAATCGAGCTGACATTTTGCACACAGACTCGTTGTGCGTGACAATTTATTTTCGTGAAAAAAAATTCCAAAATGTTACACTTTTTAGGCAATTTTTAAAAAAATATTTAATTACCAATTGCTTAATGGTGGCAGGCAATCATCTGACCCATAGGTGGCAGCCATCTCAAGCCAGAGGACGAGAGGACTCTAGCCGCCACGCATATAAAGAATTTATAGTGAAAAACTTTGTTTTTACGGGTTAATTTTTTTCAAGCGAATACTGCACAGTTTTTTCACAGGTACAGGGGGGGAAGAGATTTGCTGTGTGCAATTCCAAATCAGTATTTTGTAAGTATTTATTTTGTTCAGCATTAAGGACATTCGGCCAATACCAGTTATATTGTTTTTTTGCGATGGGAGGAACTGGAGAACTCGGAGGAAACCCATGCAGAATGGGGTGGGGGGGGAGAAAGATACACACTCTCCACGAGTCAAACCAACCCAAGGCAGGCGGCAACCTTACTGTGTAAGGCACTGCGTCACCATGTGCCGCCAGTTGCAGTGGCGAGTAATATCCGAACCTCTCCCTGGGTCTTCAGCAAGGTCAACTGGACCTTTAACATAAAAGGTACCAGGTGCGGTAATGGCCTGTGGGTCTAAAGAAGGGAACCTGCCCTCACTTTCCACAGCACCAGTTAGATTCGTGATTTAATGCCGAAAAGTGACAAAGTGATGAAAGCATTGTTGTAAATTTTGCCGTGAAAAGAAGTCTCGACAATTGGCAAGCGGTAAAAGCCATGCTGCAACACGGATCAAGAAAACGTGGGCATTGCAACAGGAGCTGAAATTGCACAAAGAAGCATGGGAGAGGTGAATGCTTGGAATTACGGAGAGATGTGAATTTTACAACCTACACAGGTTAAAAACATCATTATCAACGGTGGAGTAGAGTGGGCTTGTGCAGGGCACGTGAAGGGGGGATGATGACTGGTGGTTGAGACTCCATAACGGAGTGACAGCCAAGGGGTGAGAAACGCACCTGAGGTGGAGCGATGACATCGGTGTCGTGCGTCGGAGCTAAGGGCCGTTATATCGCAGGACCCTGAGAGATGGTGACGGTTTAGGAAGGTCTTGAACAGTGGATTGATCATGGATGATGATGATGGTGCTGCTGCAGATGAGTGCTACGGGCTTTCACAGCAAGTTGCCCGGCGCTGGTGTCGGATTGGGGTGGCACGTGCTACGTTGACACTGGTTGTGTTCGTACGCCGCCACGGTGGCTAGGAGATGTTAACTTCCTCGCTTGGTATGCAGGAGGTCATGGGGTTGATCCCGACCCCGACGCCTGTATATTTAGAGTTTGCATAGCTCTCTTCCCGTGGTGGCGTGGATTTTTCTCCTGGTCCTCCGGTGTTTCGCTCCACATTTAGACAACATGAGAAAAAAACTACCTAAATAGCTTTTACCCGGTAAAATACAAAATTTGATGTGGAATTAGTTTTAGTTTAATTAGTGCGGTCGAGAGCGTGATCAATGTGTGGTGAAATAATACATGAACACGTGCAGGTTTTGTGTTCACCGCTCGGCAATAGTAGTATATGATCCGCTGGGTCCCATTGGCCAAACAAAGACAAAAAGATCCCTCGTATAGCCTTAAGAGATTGTTGGGGTATGTGCTGTGAGCGAGGACCTAATGAAGAACGGAAAAACACCGCCCCAACCACCACCTTTCAACACCAGTGGTTTCTAGCCTCTTTTATACAAGCATTCCAAGCGATGGACTAGGTTATACTGGTAGGAACCTCCTGGTTACACCAGCCCACAGGGGATTAATGTGTCCGTCCGTCGTGCAGGGAGGGGCTGGGTGGGGAGGGGAGGGTGGGGCTGGGTGTGGAGGGGGGGGCTGGGTGTGAAGGGGGGGGAGGGAGGGGCTGGGTGGGGAGGGTGGGGAGGGGCTGGGTGGGGAGGATGGGGGAGGGAGGGGTGGGGCTGGGTTGGGAGGGGAGGCGCTGGTCACCCCGTGGTGCCCTTATAAAACTCAACGTTTAACCTACTCACGCTGGCTTGTGCCCGCCCTCAAAGTCGGGCATATTTGGGGAATACACCACGCCGCCGTTGACGCTGGCTATTGACCGAGTAACCCAACGTCCCTACCAGCTCCCTCCGCAGGAATGTGTTCAGCAGTGCGACACATTGAGAAAAATAATGCCAGTTGCATCAATGACGATGAAGGAAAACAGAGACATCGGTTTTCAGTTGGCAAAAAACACAAATCCTGGACAAATAATTTCCAGCCACATTTAATCAATCAAAGATATGGACTTTCTACACTCATCAGCCGTGTGACATGTTAAACAAATACCGATGTCTTTGCCAAACAATAACAGAACATTACGTGTAGGTGTATCGCCTTAAAAAATATATCCTTTGGACAATCGTTTGAAAGCAGCATTAAAGTCGGTAAACCAGTGAACCGGTTTCGCCTTTCAGAGTGGAGTCGGGAGTGCATAGCCCTTTAAACAAATGCTATTCGGTAAGGGCCAATGACTAAAATGCGTTACAGGTGTTATAGGCTGCACAGACTGTAACAGTCGAGGGCGGTGCAGCACAGTTCGTCTTGTGCTGCTGCTATGTTCCCAGCTTTGAGCCTCCACTCACCAAGTATGGTTAAACCACCCCTTTGACAGGTTAGGGTAAGGTGGTAGGGTTATGAATAGGTTTAGGTTTTTATTGTATTTAAACTATATTATTTTAGCAGGTAAGACCCACTGAGCTGTATATAATTTTTTCAGAAACGACCTCACTTGTCATGTGGAAATTGATCGCAGCCATATACTCTAAACGTATGTTTCTAAACATGGAGAGAAAACCCAGAACCCAGCGACAAATCCACACGACCACGGGGAGAACACACAAACTCGAAATATACAGCAGGCCTCCGGGTCGGAGATCGCACCCACGCCCTCATGCATATCAGGTGAGGTAGTTAACATTTCGCTACCGTGGCACCCGGTTTATGGATGGGTTTAGATTTGAAGATGGGGATATGGTAAGGTGATAGGAGTAGGTTTCCGGATAGGCGTAGCAATATTGATAGAGGTGGAATTAGGACTGGGTAGGGTTTTTGTTGTTATGGGTAATATAAAGGATGTGTAATTTCGATTTAAAGCTTTCGTGACTGCAGGGATTCATCTTGGTTCTTTCGGTAAAGTCACGTTGAATGGAAATAATAAAGTAATACAAATAAAACAATCAAATAATTCTCACGACGTTTCGGCGCCAGAGTCTGAAATTCAGACTCTGTCTTCTCGACAGACCTGTTCTCCACCTGAGGACGGCTGCTTGCGTTGTGGCCGAAACGTCGTGAGAATTATTTTATTGTTTTTTGTTATTTGATTATTTCCATTCTACGTGACTTTACCGAAAGAACCAAGAATATAAAGGATGTGGTTAGGCTTAGGGGGGTAGGATTAACGGGGTAGTGACAGGGGTTCGGGTTATTCCTCTTCTCTACATCATCGTTAAGGGCCGTCGTAATGATGATGTCGCTCATCGCCCCGCATCTGTGAACTCAGCTGGTGCTCCTGTACTTATAAGTGGGGTTTACGCTCTGTGAGCATTGCCTCACCCTGTGAGGATTCTAAACATCTGTGGCTGTTGGTAATTATACACAGCCGCTGAAATGATGTAACCTCGCGGCTCGCCACCAACCGATGCTGTCTTTCCGCTTTCACGAGTTTATTCCCCATTCAAATAAATTAACTCGTTCGACGCTGCACGATTGTTAAACCCGTCCCACGAGACGCGCTCAGGAAGCAATTAACTCCGCCCGTGTCACGTGGTACACGTGCACGCGCACGGAACACGTGTATGGGCACGTGCGCGCGCACACTGAGATCGCAATCTTCATTTGAATCTGCTCTATTAATGCAGACAGCGTTAATTGCTGAGCGCGTCACGCGGGACGGTGTTTAACAATCATTTGGCACGTGCCGCGTGGAACGAGTTAATTTTTATTTGAATAAGTGGGGGGGGGGGGGGTAAATTGGTAAACGCCTAAAGATGGAGCGCGGAGGGGTGAGGGGTTGCCAGGACTGGAGTTTTGGAAACTCTGAAATTGTAACCTATGGGTCCAATTGGCAGTGAGACCTCTACTGGTAAGACAGACTCAGCGGTGAGACCACGTGCTCCTTCCGCGTGTTACCTTATTCGAATTATAAGAATCTCTGTTATCGTATTATAGGGCGTTCCGGAAAGTAACATGCATCCCACAGTTGTTGACCAGTATCAGTACAATTACTGTATACATATCTGGTCTCGCACAAGCACACGTATTTTCGTTCGTTTTGTTTAAAAACACAAAGGAATAAGTTCGTCGTCTAATCTGGAGAATATGGGAAAAGCTGATCAATGTACGAAGTACAACAGATTCTTGTATTATGCACTATGTTGAACGTCTTTCGCATCGTACGTAGCCAAACATGTTAATTGTAGGTGCGGGGCAAGGACAACAAACTATGCCAAAAAAAACAGTTCTGAAGGAATAAGTTTTCAATCGAGATGATTAAAGCAACGTTAAGTTACGTCAGTGCAGCAAAATCCATCGTTTCGTGCTTTGCTCCAACGTCTGTGCGCCTCGTCTTCGCCAACCCGCAGTGACCAGCGTGGTATGGTCACATGCTCAGACCGTCACCCATTACTGACATGGCATGGAGAGGCCTTTGTCCAGCAGTGGATTGACACTGCTGGATGGATTATTGATGCTGCGCCGTGAGGTTTTGTTTCGGTGAGCTGTTCTCAAACGCGAATGGTTGCAACGGCTGTGGGAGGGGATGCAAATTGATTCTTTGTCTCGCGCTGTGAGCCAGTAGCTCGATTGGGATCAGGTCGGCTGCTAATCCGATAATGTAGACTAGTGGTTCTTAACCTGGGGTGCACGCACCCCCTGGGGGTGTGAGATGCCCTTTCTGGGGGTGTGAAACATGCCAGATTTTTTGTTAAGAAGGTAAATCATCGAAACACAAATTAAGCACGGCCACGTACCTATGTGTTTATTAACATACTTTTTTTTTACGAATAAGGCCGCAGTAAAGGTTGAGGAACCACTGATGGTAGAGTACTAGTTTAACGCCGAAGTATTGCTTGTGCTACAAAGATGATAGCACTTAAGTAGAGATGGCACCTGCGATGAGCACGGTTGGCTATGTACGGTGCGAAAGAAGTTCAGCGTACATGCATACATACCAAGAAGGGTCGTTGTGCGTATGTATGTTTAACTCTTTTCGCACCATACGTAGCCGATCGTGCTATCCTAGACGTTGCGCCACCCTATGGGTTCGATCCCCAACTCGGGCACCTGTCTGTGTGCAGTGTGTACGTTTTCCCTTTGTTTCACGTGGATTCCCTCCTGGGGTTCTCTGGTTTCCTCCCTTCGTCGCAAAAGAAACACATCGTAAATATACAAGCCTTGTATCGCAGGTTGAGAAATCGTACAATGTAACTTGGGTATTGGTCAATACATCCCAATGTTGTAATATTGCCTTTAAATTAGTCAATCAGGAATGCATCGCCATCGACTGAAAAAAACGGTGGCGGGACCTGGCTGAAAATCAGCCTTGAGACCGAGGTGAGGTTTTCCTGGATGAACAAACGCACAAAAAAATAGGAGTTGGTCATTACCATTCTGCGGCCGTCTGGAACGCTCTTCCTTCCAACATTATGAAGCCACTGGGGCTGTGTTCTTTTAAATCCACTAGATTGAAAACTAATTTATTTACAACTGCTTTGTGTGTTTAGTTTGTTGTCCTTCCCCCCCACATCTCCGATTTAGAATGGTTGGCTACGTACGGTGAAAAAGAAGTCCACGCATGCATACATTGGAAGCCACTGGAGCTTTGCACTTTTAAATCTAGATTGCAAACTCTTTTCTTTAGAACTGCTTTTTGCGTGTTTAGTTTGCTGTCCTTCACCCCGCACCTCCGATTTATCACGGTTAGCTACGTGCGGTGCGATAGAAGTTCAACACACATGCATACCTACCATACCGTACACAAAGGGAGAATTTCAGTCGCGTCTGTTTGGGTAGGCGGCCTGGAGATATTTCACCCCCGTCACGCCACATCCAGTATGCCTCTTGCTGCAGGCTTTGGCTACCAGTCAAGTGCCACCCACTCCGATATGCCAGCAACTCGGAAATACATTCAGTGACAAATGTAATGATTATTAAAGCTTTTGCAAAACACGTTGCATTCTGCAGAGCCCACTTGGATGAGACAAAATTATCTTTTACCGATTACTCAACGAGCAGCAAAGTATTTTTTCACGGCGACGCCCTCGTATGCGGCGCTCGCGCACTGCACCAACTCTCCCAAGGTGTGCGCGAACGTGTGAATCGCAGGAAGTCTTCTCTTCTCTCGCTCGCTAAAAATACATAAAATCACACTTGAAACTCCTTTTGACGCCTCGCAGTTCATGTTGAAGGCGTCAATGCACGTCCAATAGTCCGACAAACGCCTGCACACGATGTCGCAATTTGATTTCGCGCAATGGTGCCGGGCGGCTGAGGGTTATACAGCAATTTAGCCTGATAATTCTGTGGTCTAGCAAAAAAAAAATGCAATTGTGAATTAAACTGTTGAATTTTACCCCTCACTCTCTCGTGTGCTGTACAAATAATCTGGTGGTGATGCGTTGTCAGTAGTGCACAAGCACAGCCAACATAACAACTCAACACGTTCTGTGCCAATAACACCGCATGTGTGTGTGTGTGTGGGGGGAGTGGCAGTGTAGCGGGTCAGCGCTACGCTGCGCTACGAACCCAGTGATCCAGGTTCGATTCCCGCTCGCGGACAACATCAGTGAGGATTATCTGCAACGTTCCTGGGCCTCCCCTAGGTCGACTCGGTCTCAAATGAGTATCTGGTACGGTGTGTAAACATCACCACTGGGGAGACAAAGGCGGCCGGGCATGGTGTTGGCCACCCACCCCCTCGTGTGCTGTTCCGGCCTTCATAGGTGCTCGCGAACAGCATTTGCCCGAACAGCCTGTTCAGCCTATATAGGGAATCTTTGTCGTTTGTGACCTTAAACATAAAACATGAAATGCAACGTTTTGGATAATGACCCTTTTTGTATGTATGTGTGTGTTGAACTTCTTTCGCACCGTACGTAGCCAACCGTGCTAATCGGAGTGCCATCTCTATTTACGTGCTGTAATATTCACAGCGCATAAACAGAGGTGGAGTGGGCAAGAAGAGTTTGGAGACCGCATTTGGCACCATGGGACCTGACGATAATTATTTTGTTTGGACTTTAATTGCGTACGAAGCTTCTATGACTTGCAGAGCGAGGTTTTCATGAACAGCGGTGCGCAGGTTCGAGAGCTGGACAAGAGAGAGACGCGGGGCGAAGAGCACACCTCATTTCTTAGAGGCACATCCAGTATCTCTCCCTGTGCGAACAGGTTGATTGACGCCAAGCGACGATGGAGCTGGCGGCATTGACGGAGCCCGTGCACTTGCGACGTTGGAGCTGAGGAGGGGGAGGGCGCTTGTGCAGGGTGGTGGCGGCAGCGGTGGTGGCGGCGACACAGTCTCATCGTGTGACCTCTTTCGACCCCCCGGCAAACCGGGAACCCGACGCAAATCTCATTCTACCGACCCTCCTCACCGCCACCTCCCAGCGACCGGACCTCTGGACCCCCCTGGCGGCCACTCGCCTTTGTACCGTGGCGCTCGACCGGTGAGAGAGAGTTTGAGGGATGGCGACGCTTTGCTCGGAGCCGAAACGGCGGGCGGTGTCGTCAAGCATTGCTGTCCCTCATGTAAGGTACGATTCACGATGGCGGACCCGCACCCTGCTGACGGTCATCTCTGCGAAGTCTAAACTGGTCCGCGGTTTGTCTCGCTTTTAAAAGAATGTCGCCGCCGGCGTGCTGGATTGACTAACGTCGCGCGTGATGAATGCGCCATAGGGCCCCCCCACCCCTGGCCCTGCTTGGCCCCTGAGCCACATTCAGGTGTTTTTGGTGAGGCCACATTCAGGCTCAGGTGTTTCTTGGTGAGGCCCTGA
>CM025652.2:6900682-6938402 GCA_014621495.2 Entosphenus tridentatus
GCCCTGAATGTGTTTCTTGGTGAGACCACATTCAGACTCAGGTGTTTATTGGTGAGGCCCTGAATGTGTTTCTTGGTGAGGCCACATTCAGACTCAGGTGTTTCTTGGTGAGGCCCTGAATGTGTTTCTTGGTGAGACCACATTCAGGCTCAGGTGTTTCTTGGTGAGGCCCTGAATGTGTTTCTTGGTGAGGCCACATTCAGGCTCAGGTGTTTCTTGGTGAGGCCCTGAATGTGTTTCTTGGTGAGACCACATTCAGACTCAGGTGTTTCTTGGTGAGGCCCTGAATGTGTTTCTTGGTGAGGCCACATTCAGACTCAGGTGTTTCTTGGCGAGGCCCTGAATGTGTTTCTTGGTGAGACCACATTCAGGCTCAGGTGTTTCTTGGTGAGGCCCTGAATGTGTTTCTTGGTGAGGCCACATTCAGGCTCAGGTGTTTCTTGGTGAGGCCCTGAATGTGTTTCTTGGTGAGGCCACATTCAGACTCAGGTGTTTCTTGGTGAGGCCCTGAATGTGTTTCTTGGTGAGACCACATTCAGGCTCAGGTGTTTCTTGGTGAGGCTCTGAATGTGTTTCTTGGTGAGGCCACATTCAGACTCAGGTGTTTCTTGGTGAGGCCCTGAATGTGTTTCTTGGTGAGACCACATTCAGACTCAGGTGTTTCTTGGTGAGGCCCTGAATGTGTTTCTTGGTGAGGTCACATTCAGGCTCAGGTGTTTCTTGGTGAGGCCCTGAATGTGTTTCTTGGTGAGACCACATTCAGGCTCAGGTGTTTCTTGGCGAGGCCCTGAATGTGTTTCTTGGTGAGGCCACATTCAGGCTCAGGTGTTTCTTGGTAAGGCCAAAGTCAGATGTTTTGTGAGGCCGAAGCCTGTCACGGTTTGTTCCCGCCTCAACACCGCGAACGGTTGGTGGGAAAAAAAATCAACCGTACCACGATGGAAAGTGTTGGTTCTGATGGACCGATATGTTTATTTGGGGAAACGGAGATTTTTTTTCTTCCGTTTGAGATGAATGGGTCTGGCCTGGGCCGCGCGAGTGTGTTTTGATGCTCTTCCAGAAAATTGATTTTAGACGCTCTCCAATTAAACTTGCGAGTGTTTCGGCATCAGCTCTGTGTGTTCATCTGTAACAGGAAGCGTGGAGGCAGTGGGGGGGCACTGCAACACTCGTAGAGATGATGCAATATGAATGGGATCGCAGTGTGGAGTTGCTTTTGCTGTGAAGAACTAGCCCTGGCTTAATCAAAGGGTTAATGCCTCTAACTTTCGAGACCTGAAACCAACACTAAAAGGACAATTTTCAAATATGCAAAAGCATTTCTTTCCTACCGCTACTCGTCGGATTCCTTACCGCCAATAAAACATATACTTCCGAGGATCAATGCATGTTGTAAATGTTTGCAGTATTCATGCGTGTTCATGATTTGTATTCCTCGTTGATGCACACAACATGCGCATATGATGACAGATGAATGTTGCTCATTGTTATTTGTTGGCGTTATGCAATGTCTGCTACTGTTCGCCACGATTAGTGTTGGCTGCTGTGGCTTGTGTGTGTGTGGCGCTGCCTTGTGTTGTATTCTGTGCGTGGTGTATCGTGTGGTGTACTCTCTGTGTGGTGCGTATATTTGCGTGTGTGGTGTTTCTTGTGTGGAGTATTTCTGTAGTGGTTTATTATTTGTGTCAGGTATTGTGTGTTTTCGCGTACAGGTTCTGTATTATGCGTGGATGTAGTTTGTTTTGTTCGTGGTGTGTTGTGTGGTTTATAGTGTCTGTGTGGTGTATAATGTGCGTGTTTTATTATGTCTGCATTGTGTGGTGTGTTGGTGTCTAAATACGACTGCATCTCAAGATGCTGTACGGAAATGGTGAAAAATGTTTTGAAGAGAGAGAGGCAGTAAAGGAAAAGAAAAGGAAGGTCATGAACTTGAACAGGGGCAGGAAATCGACAGCACGAGTGACTGGGGGAAGGAATTTGTTCGATAATGGGGTAGCATAGGAGAACAAGTGAGCTCACATTGAGTGAAGGTTGACTTGGAGAGACTTCAACAGAGACCCTTGGTTGCTTGAGCGGAGAGAGCGCACGGAGGGGATTAGGGTGACATGAGGGTGCGTGGAGGGGAGCAGAGGGAGGGGAGAGGTAGGAGAGAGCACCTGGAGGGGGAGTAGAGCGAGATCAGAGGGGTAGGCAGGGATCGGATCTACGGAGGATCTTGGAGATCATCTTCTTGGTTCTTTCGGTAAAATCACGTAGAAGGGAAGTAATAAAATAATAAAAATAATAAAACATAATAAAATAATTATTTTTATTATTTTATTACTTCCCTTCTACGTGACTTTACCGAAAGAACCAAGAAGATGAATTCCTGCAGTCACGAAAGCTTTAAATCGAAATAAAAGATCTTGGAGATGTCGAGTGGCAAAGTCAATCCTGGGTTGGATCGGGCGTCAGTGGAGGGATCGGGGTGATGTGGTGGTATTTGTAATGAGCATCTGTTTCTGGAGCTCGGAGACTAACACCTCCGTTATCCAGCCCGCGGGGCCGCAAGCTCCACACGCCTGGGTTGAGATGTCGCCGTTAACGTCCTTTGATAAACGACGCAGCAGCAGCAGCATCATCTCGCTCGCACCGGACACCAGGGGGGCTCTTTTGTTAGTTGCTAGGCAACCGGTGAAATTGGCTTTTGGTGGTCAGTCATGTCACCGGGTTGTGGGGAAGTCCATTCTGGCACGCCACGCGTGCGTGTCTTTGTGCGTGCGTGTGTGCACGCGCATGTACACTGCTCGAGGCAGCTTCTGGGTCCCTGGTGCGGTGTGCAAACATCGCCACGAGAGAGACAAAGGTAGCCGGGCATGGTGTTGGCCACCCACCCCCTCGTGTCCTCTGCTAGCCTTCATAGGTGCTCGCTAACAGCATGTACCCCAACAGTGTTAAGCCTATACGGGGGATCTTTGCCTTTGACGTTGCTCGGGGCAGATTCTGTTGAGCGGGGGCCAAAAGGGGGGTGCAGCATGGGCTAAAAAAGAGATGGGCTCATGCGATACGGGAGGATTTAGATTTTAGAGCTAAGTGGACTTGCCGATGTCTGGTATCAGCGGCATCTCGATCGGCTATTCGAGTGAGAGGGGGCTGCGTGAAGGACGCTCCTGGACAGTTCGAGACATTTGTCATGCGGTAACAACGGAGGGCGGAGGGGCGAGGCTCGCAATAACGGGCAGAGCGCCGGGCGGCTAAAACGCAGCAAGATGGAGCACAGGTCCTACATCTGACAGTCGTCTCAGTCAGTCAACCCACGGCACCTGGGCCTGTCCCATGACAGTCGTTGGAGTCAGTATGATGCCCTTGAAAACGGAGTGTTCCATGTTGCTTGGGACTGTTCCATGAGCTGCTAGCGAACCTTTGTCACTTCACGATGATTACAAGTGCGTGCACATCGCCGTCATTCGCCATCGTCGCTGGTTGTTTTACGTACATCGTGGTGTAGTGGTTAGCTCTCTTAAGAACAGTCCTTGGAGGATTAGTGTCAACTTTGCAACAATTGCAGAATGTGGTGGTGGTGGTGGTGGTGTGAATCGACGGAGAGATCTGGCCAGATCAACAGCGTTGGGGCATGATGACCTCTTCTTGGCTTTGACCTTTACATTTAGAAGCACAATAAAAAAAAATACTGTCGTATTTAACCAAGCGAGAGCCCCTTGAGATTTGTTTTATTTTATATCCAGATTGATGCTCTGTATTTAATGAGCTGAAAGCCATTAAGATTCATGACTTATTTTGATTGAAGTCCTTTATTTAACAAAATGAGAGCTCATTGAGATTCGTTGTCCCTTCCCTGAGTAAGATCTGAAATGCCCTCGGGCAGTAATTGTGTGTGTATATATCAGAGGTCGCCAACGGGTTTTGATTACTTACCCGTACCCGGCCGCACCAGGGTCGCAATCGGGTACCCGTACCCTACCCGATACCCGGCTACCCATACCCGGCCGGGTATCGGGTAGGTTACAGGTACCCGATTGCGACCTCTGGGATGAAGCCATGTTGCAGGCGCGGGTGGGTTGATTCTAGGAACTTGATTTGTGAGAAGAGACAAGACGTTGGGAAATGAGTGACAAACGGTTACTCACCAGTGACTCACGGCCTACCCGTACCCGTACCCGGCCGCACCAGGGTCGCAAATGGGTACCCGGACCCGGCCGGGTACGGGTAGCCGGGTATCGGGTAGGGTACGGGTATCGGGTACCCGATTGCGACCTCTGGTATATCTTACATTAAAAAAAATATTTCGTTTAACCGCAAAAGCCAGAATAAGTCTCGATACTTTTTATGAGGAGGGTCCTCCTACATTGGGATGTTTGGCCTTCAATGCCATCATTGAGTTTTTTTGGCTTCATGTTGGAGGACACCATAGAATCCAGAGTAAATTCACCATGCGTAAGAGCAGTTAACAATGAAAGGTCCGCACAGATGGAGTCAATCCAACGCATTCCTGCCTCCTGCCATCTCTTGGGCACCTCGCAGAGGTCATCGTCTCCCATGATTAATCCGCTGCTGGATGAGGGCCTCTCCAAGCCTTGGCCATCTTGTATCACCCTGAGATTCCGTCGCTCCATCTCCTGCGGTGGACGTATTCTCTCGAGAGGAGCATCGCACCTCGTTGGTCTCGACCACATTTCTTGCCCAAGCTCACTTGACCCTTGTAAACAATCGATGTGATGTCTCGAACTTTTACCTTGCTGATCTCGTCAAGGAGCATAAACCATCACGCAGACTCTGGACGTCCTCGCAGCAGTGGCTTTTAGCCGGACATCGAACAAAGACGGTCACCGCATCGCACACTTCTGCGGACGTTTGGAAGCCACTGGAGCTATGCATTTTTAATTCCAGATTGAAAACGAATTCCTTTAGAACTGATTTTTGTGTTTAGTTTGTTGTCCTTCCCCTGCACCTCCGGCTAAATTGGTTGGCTACGTGCGGCGCGAAAGAGGTTCAACATACTTGCATACATAACTGGCGTTTGTTATCTCGTTCGTGTGGTCCTCTTTACCTCTCTCAGCGACGATGATAATGGTGATTAACCTTGCATTCACAGCAGATACAATTTATTACGTGCCATTGGTGGTGCAAGATTAGCAACGCTAGATTAAGTCTGAAAGAAGTACACATGGGATCTAAAATCCACGAATGGAAACCAGAATACAGTCCCCTCTGCTCCATCACCATGTTGGAGCAATTAATTATTGAGCTTAATGGTGGTGGTGTTGTTCTTCCATTTGGCTCCGCTTTGCATGTGTTTTGTGTAAATGGTGTTGCGTGTTATTTGCTGTAATAATGCTTTGATGACCCCCTCCCACCCCCCACAAAAAGCCCCATATTCACAAGTTACCAGCGCTGCATTCAGTTGGTCGCACGAGCCGGTGGTCAGTAGAAAAAAAAATGGCACGAATTATTCATGGGTGCAGTATTTTCCAGGGATGCAGCTGTGCCACAGTGGTGGTGTGACGGTCATCACCGCGCTGGACTTGCCAATGCAGAGGCCGCCGGTTCTATTCCATCTCGTTGAAACCAATAGAGCAAGTTTCTTAAATCCCCCCCCCCCACCTTCCCCTGCCACACCACCTTCACCTCTGTCCACCCAGCAGTCTAAATGAGTTTACAGTTATTCGAATGCGGTTAAAGTGTGGGTACTCCAACTTCTGCCAAGATGTCCAGTCGGCGTGGAATAGCAGGCCAAATATCAATGTTATAAGGGCTAATTCTACCTGCAGTGAAGCGGCACGAGCGAGTAATCGCAGGGGGCTGCGCCGTTACCTTCGGTATTGTCAGGGGAGCAGTGGCTCGGCGGTTAGCGTGCTCTGCGCTAGGAGTCTGGAAAATCTGTGATCAATCGCCGGCCACGGCCAACATCAGTGGATCGACTGAGGAAGGTAAATCATGTAATCATTTTTTGTTAAATTATTATTGGGAGTATAAAATGTGCCTTGGACCTAAATCTCCAGGAACCCGTCAGATCTCATCAGATCTCGGAAGCTAAGCAGAGCTTGAGCCCGAATAGCGCTTGGATATTCGTGACCTATTGCGCGCAAACAGATTGCCAATAGGGTTTTGGGGGGTTGGGGTTACCGGTTGGGCGAAATCCATTGGTCTAACCAATGTCAAGGCCGTCATCCAGCAGCGGATTAACAAAAGGTATGTACAACATATGTGTACACAGTGTGTAGAAGAGTGTTCTTCACTAATTTTCCGAGGTGGGGGGGGGGGGGGACACTTTCGTCGATAAGACATCATCAGTGTGTGAGAGCCACCACACATTTGAAACCATTGGGGTTTGACATCATGATGGGCGGTGTTTTCACATTGTAAGTATTGTCACGCTGGGGGGGGGGGGGGCGCACATCAGGGGCCGCACTAAAGGCCATCAGGAGCTGCCAGTGGGCTGTGGGCCTTCCAATACAGAAACACTAATAGAATATTGACACATGTAGAACTGTCATCACGTTTGGGCATAATAAAGGTTTTGTTGTTGTTTAGATAGCGTAAATATATAAATGTGTCATTAAAACCCACCACCACCAATCACAGCCAACTAGTAAGGGTTGTCACGTAAACAGAACATGCCAATTCGTCACTAGTACAGCACACCAGTGTGTTGGAGAGCCAAGCCACAACATTTACTATCTGAGTACGACGTTTCGCAGGTAATTACAACAAGCTTCATCAGGCGACAAGCAAATTTGTGGAGAAGTCTAACTGTTTGGGCAGCTGAACCCTTGGATTCTCTACCCTCCCCAGGATGTCAGCGGTCAGTGCCGGCTGAGCGCTTTGACCTCTAGCCATCCGGCCAACCTCTAGGAAACCGTTATTGTCTTTTTTACATTTTAAAAGTGCTCCAAATAGTTTATTTTACGGGCGACAACTTGTTTTTGTTTCATTGAAACCGGGCCGGTTGAGGTTGTCACCTTTACGAGTACGTACATTCCTTTGGCTTTCCCATTGCCCTCCATGGGAGGCAAACTACTGACAGAGCACCACAGTGGCGAGACGGTAACAACCTTGCCTGGTATAAGTGAGGTCATTGGCTCGATCCCGACCCTGACGCCTGTATATTTGGAGTTTGCATTCTGTCCCTGTGGTCACGTGTATTTTTTCTCCGGGTCCTCTAGTTTTTCCCTTCCACATTTACAAACATGCATTTAGAGTATAAATTTCCACGTGATAAGCCACTTAAATGGTGCTATCATTTGTGGTCAGGTTCTGCAAAAGAGCTCAATAGCTCAGCCTTACCTGGTAAAATTAAAATAGTTTCTAGTTTTTCATTGGGCTGACCTTGCTTTATGAACGAAATAAGTCAGCCTTCACAACGTATTTGTTGGGGGCCCTGATAAAAAAAGGTTTTTCGTATTTTGTAATAATTATAACAATTAGCATAGACTCAACTATATTTGTGCCAAAATGTAGATTTTTAGCCCTTCCAGAACATCACTAGAATTTAACATCGGTCACTCGGCTCTCTAGCCCTTCTAGAACATCACTAGAATTTAACATCGGCTACTCAACTCTCAAGCCCTTCTAGAGCATCACGAGAATTCAACATCGGTTACTCAGCTCTAGCCGTTCTAGAACATCACTAGAATTCAACATCGGTTTCTCAGCTCTAGCCTTTCTAGAACATCACGAGAATTCAACATCGGTTACTCAGTTCTAGCCGTTCTAGAACATCACTAGAATTCAACATCGGCTACTCAGCTCTCAAGCCCTATAGAAGGTCAGCCGTTCAGTGTCATCTATCGATCACGCTTTAACTATACAAATAAAAAAAACCCTTCTTGATTGGGTCATGGCATTCAAGGTCAACCTTGGGTCATTATCCTGATCTGACATATCTCACCACCCATGGTGAGTGAAACGAGGCAGTTTGCCTCTCATTGTCCTTGCTAAAGCAGGGGGGGGGGGGCCCCGGTTTTTTTTTGCCCCCCCCCCCCCCCTTTGTCCCCGTAACGGAGAATGAACCAGTCCTAGTTATACACGAGAAAAGTGTACACGAGCATAATATGACTTTGAGACCCCCCCACCGCCTACACATTCCACAAGGAGTGACTAATCCCATATCTGCATTTGTCATCAATATGCTAAATTCCTCTGCTGATACATAAACTCCTTTGTCAAGGCGCTCACCTAGCTTAAAATACGCTGCCAAGATCATGGGACCTCCTTTGCCAGTACCAAAATATACCAATAGTTTTGTTGCCAGAAAAAAGGGGAAAAACCCTATTGGTATACGCTGCCAAGCTTAGCAGTGTCCATTAGGACGATATCTTTCTGACGGCTCTGTTTCTTCACCCGAGGATGGCTGCTTGCGTTGTGGCCGAAACGTCGTGAGAATTTGTTTTATTATGTTTTATTTGTGTTATTTTATTATTTCCCTTCTACGTGACTTTACCAAAAGAACCAAGAATATGAATCCCTGCAATCACGAAAGCTTTAAATCTAAAAATGAAACGAAAAGTGTCCACATGTGTGGGTTACCTCCTTGTATGAACAGAGAAGAGCACATTATCACGGTAATAACAGTTGTGTAGACGATGCGCATGCACGTAATATTGTACACGCAGTGAGCCGTCATCTCTCGCAGTCTGCATACTGGCATGTGCTTATCAGTTATGTGCATGCGCTAGTGAGTTATTGTACATGCACACTTTAATAATTAATGATAATGTTTTACATTTTGATATTGTCGCCATTCTCATCGCGCAGGGCTAGCAGGAAGGAATTGCTCTGGAGGAATCCGATGAGGCATTAAAGATATTTTTCACAGATGTCGGGGCGGGTAAACACGTTACAACAACAAACGATATAAAAACACGATGGGAGTGCAAAGTCCAATGTAAACAAATCACCCAAACACATACAAATAAAATGAAACCATCCCCATCCTACCAAAGCCCACCGAGGTATTCACTTCTTTTCTCAGAAGTGATCTGGCCACAAATGATGAAGCTCAACAAAGTGGCAAATCATTTGGACAAGTATAGCAGCAAAATAATCGAAATAGTCTTAAACGCGTATTTATAAATGTGGAGGGGGAAAAAAACCGGAGGACCTGGAGGCACAGACCGATATCAGACTGCCTGTAGGGGCCGATGTTGTCCGCGTGCAGTCCCGTTTCGAGTCTATCTACGATTTCATTTGACCGAATTTCTCTTAAAATGTAATCGCTTGGGCGCCCGGTGCGGGTAACGGAGGCACGCCCGCTTCCAGTGACGTCACGCGCGCTTCCAGTGACGTCACGCCCGGGGATCTTTAACGTCTTTTGTGAAGTCTCACCAATGGAAACGAGGCTCTAAGAAAAGCTGTCTCGGGTGTGGACCAATCAACTTCAAGGACAGTGCAGATCATTATCAGAGTTGTTTCTTTTTGTTTGCATTTTGACCGCTTGTGTTGTGGTTATTGCAAACATGATGCCTTGTATAAAGGTGTCAGTTTTTGTACCAGTTGAAAGGGTAAAAACCTACTACTATGTCCTTTGTGAAACACACGGCGTGTAACCGGACGGTGTTACAGGCGCCGCAGTATTGATCAGGGCTGGCTTGCGGGATTCGAAAACCCACAGACCTCTGTAAACTAACGTAAAACTAAATCTTTCAATAAAAAAAATATTACCGGGTAAGGCCCAGAGGTCGCAACCGGGTACCCGATACCCGTACCCTACCCGATACCCGGCTACCCGTACCCGGCCGGGTACGGGTAGGCCGTGAGTCACTGGTGAGTAACCGTTTGTCACTCATTTCCCAACGTCTTGTCTCTTACAATTCAAGTTCCTAGAATCAACCCACCCGCGCCTGCAACATGGCTTCATCCCAGAGGTCATAATCGGTACCCATACCCTACCCAATACCTGGCCGGGTACGGGTAGCCGGGTATCGGGTAGGGTACGGGTACCCGTTTGCGACCCTGGTCCAGCCGGGTATGGGTAAGGAATCAAAACCTGTTTGCGACCTCTGGTAAGGCCCGCCAACTCTTTTTTTCAGAAGCGACCTGACCTGGCTATCATAAATGTTCGCTCAACTAGGTGGGCTTAACATCATGCGAACATTTATAGCAGCCAAACACTCTAAACGTGTGATGTTGATTCTAAAATGTGGAGGGGAAAAACAGGAGGAGGATAAATATTAGACACGACCACGGGGAGAACATGCAAACTTCAAATATACAGCAGCAGTCGTCCAGGTCGGGATCGAACCCACGCCGTCCTGTATACCAGGCGAGGCAGTTCACATCTAGCCACCGTGATGATGAGAGATAGAGACACGCAGACTACAAATATACAGCAGCAGGCATTGTCAGGGTCGGGATCAAACCGACGACCTCCTGTAGACCAGGCGAGGTAGTTAACATCTAGCCACCGTGATGACGATGAGAGAGACACGCAAACTCCAAATATACAGCAGCAGGCGTCAGGGTCGGGATCGAACCCACGCCGTCCTGTAGACCAGGCGAGGTAGTTAACATCTCCTAGCCACCGTGATGACGATGAGAGAGAGAGACACGCAGACTCCAAATATACAGCAGCAGGCGTCAGGGTCGGGATCGAACCCACGACCTTCTGTAGACCAGGCGAGGTAGTTAACATCTCCTAGCCACCGTGATGATGAGAGAGAGATACGCAGACTACAAATATACAGCAGCAGGCATTGTCAGGGTCGGGATCAAACCGACGACCTCCTGTATACCAGGCGAGGTAGTTAACATCTAGCCACCGCAGCGCCCAGAAGTAGCGTGTTTGTGTACTTTGACCGCTTGCATTATTTAATGCACGCGTGTCTTGTGGAATTATAGTGTCATATCACGTGTGTGTACGTACTGTATTGCGTTTGGAAATGCGCACGCAGCGGTGGCAGTACTCGATGTGCTGCACGTGCCTGCTGTGTACACGCGCGTATTGAGTACACGTTGACGCGTGTGCTTGGTATTGCGCTATCACCTGCGCGGTGGCGGGAGGCGGCCTTCATCCAGCAGTGGATAGACATTGATCGACGATGCTCGCTTGCTCGAGAATGTGCGTGTCTCTCACGAGTGTTCATCGCGCGCGCGTCTGCGCATCTGCTGCCAGCCGTGTATACACGTGTACACGCCCGTTGCGCAAGCAAGCGCAGTGGACGCTTTTGTGCAAAGACAAAGATCCAGCCTTGAACAGACTGTTGGGTGTAAGTGTTGTTAGCGAGGGCATGGCACACAAAGGGAGGGGTGGGTTGCCAACACCACGCCTGGCCGCCTTTGTCTCCCCCACTTGTGATGTTTTACACACCGTACCAGCTGCTCATTTAAGGCTGAGTCGCCCAAGACCGGTGACGGGTCAACATCAAGACTGCCAGCGCGGGTCGCCGGTTTCGTGGCGCGGCAACTCGAACCGCTCCAGCACCGCTCGTGTACACGGTGTACACACACACACACGCGCGCGCACGCTATTGTACGCACTCGTGGTGTACACTCGCACACGCCAACGCAGACCGCGTGTACCCCCGACTCGTGCGTGTACGTACAGACAACCAAGTGCGTTGTGCACGTATTCGTTTCGCGCGTGTCCACGCGCATGTGTACACTCTGCCTCCGGAGTACGTGTGTGTGTACGCGTTGCGCGTGTGCATGCATCGAGAAATACTCGAGCCACAGCAGCAGCGGCTTACAAATTAAAAACACGTCTCCCTGTCCTCATGTAACCCTGATCCCCCTCCCCCTATTCAGCCCCCCACCCCCCAGTAGCCCCCCCCCCGCTCCAATACCCCCCCCACCCCTTACCCCCCCTCCAATCCCACCTGCTATTCCCCTCTCCTTGGCCGCTCATTGGCTGGGCAGTTGCCAGCTGAAAATAATGGACTGTACCATTGGACTCACACTTGAGGGGGGGGGGGGGGGTGAGTTGGCAAGGGGTTGTTTATGGATGACGTAATTATTTTTTGCCCTTTACCGGTCGAGTCCATTCCGTGCGTTCCAGGGCATTCCTACAAGATAGCATTTTATGTGATGGAGTGTGTGTGTGTATTGCTGGCTGACTGGGGGGAGGCGGATTGAGTGTGTGCGTTGGTGCTTGGGCGGGTGTTTGAGGGGGGGGTTTGGGGGGGGGGGGTAAACCGGGGGGGGGGGGCGGGGGGAAGGTTGTAGTTGTGTGTGTGTGTCGGGTGGGAGTGATGGCGCAGTGCTTAGCATACTGCCACACTGCCCCACAAACCCAATTCAATTGTCGGCCACCAATAACAGCGGTGGCAAGCGCGGGCAATATGCGTGGGTGTCTCTCTTTGTCTGTGCGTGTACGAGGCTGTGACGCAGTAGTAAGATCGCTGCGCTACAAATCTTTCAAAGCGGCTACAGTTCTCAACCACGGCCAACATCAAGTGCGATATCTGAACCAGTCCTGAGAACCTTATATATTGACTTGGCCTCAAATGAGTGTCTGGTGCTGTGGTGTAAACATCGGCACTTTGGAGACAAAGACGGCTGGGTGTGGCGCTGGTCGGTCTTCAAATATCCTCATTGACAGCCTCTTTGCCCCCCCACAGTCTGTTAAAAGTCTGCACGGGGGGGGATCTTTGCGTAAGAGGGATATGTCTCGTGTATTTTTTGTTTGTACGCATGTGAAAGGTGCGGAGAGTGAAATGTTGGCGCTGGATATGCACCCGTGTGTGTGTGTGATGGGAATACGCGCGTGTAAGAGTGGGTGTGAATGTGAATGAATGTGTTGAAAGAGTGAAAGTTGGAGAATGCATGCACGTCTTTGTGTGTGTACGTGATACGGGGAGCGGTAGTGTAGCGGTTACCGCGACGGACCTGGTCACCCTGGGTTCGATCCAGGCTCACGGCTAACACCAGTGACGATTATCCTAACCGGTCCTGGGCCTCCCCTAGGTCGATTTCGCCTAAAATGAGTACTTGGTGTGGTGTGTAAATATTGCCACGAGGGAGACAAAGGCGACCGGACATAGTGCTGGCCACCTACCCCCTCGCGTGCCGTGCCGGCATTCAGAGGTGCTCGCGAACAGCACTTGACCCAACAGTTTGTTAAGGCTATGCGGGGGATCTTTGTCTTAGGAGAAAGGGTGTCAGAGGGTGAGAAGCAGTGATGTAATGCTTTGCCCACCACACATTTCTTAACATCCCGACAACATATCTTTGATTCAAAGGCTGAACGCATAATCTGAGCACTGCCAAGGTCTCCACCTTCCCCGCCCCCGTAGGTTGACTCGGTGTGAAATAAGTACCTCGCGCGATGAGTCAACGACGGGATCAATGGGAAGACAAAGGTGGCGAAGCGTGGGAGCTCGCAGTACCACGTTGTTTGCGTGCCTTGCCTGCCGTAATAGGTGCTCGCTAACTAGGCTCGCCCCCCCCCCTATATTGTGCAAGGTTAACCTAGGCCACAGTGCATTAATGGAAATAAAAAAAATGTTTAGCCGAAGTTGAATGGACAAAGGGCGGGCGGATGGGTAGGAGTGCTGGCGCAGTGGTTAGCGCACTGTGCAGTGAGCAAGCCACAGCTAACGTCAGTGGCGAGCGATAACCGAATCGGTCCTGGGCTTTCTCCTCACCCAGCACACCGCTTCACAAACCCGCACTCGCCAGCGTGGTGAAGTATGGTCAGAACAACAGCGCGGAGAACCCTTCAGCCTTTTGTCAGTGGGGTGACAAAGGCACCGTGCGTGCATTTAACGTTCTACAAAACTAAAATTAACTCCCGGGTATTGCGGTTGCTCAATTCCGGAATTAATCCTATGTTGGAACAACAATGAGTGAGGGGACGTGAGAATAACGGGCATCCTTCCCATTCGACCGATTAATTCATTCGGCAGCACTCCTGGCAGTGAATTCGAAGTGCGTAGTATGTGCGCCCCCGTGTTTTGTGCGTGTGGGGGAGCGGTGACGCAGTTGTCGGCGGGCCGCTCTTCAAACCTGACGGCCCGAATTCGATTCCCGCTCGCAGCCAACATCGGTGACGAATATATCTGAACCGGTCCTGAGAAGCCTTGCAACGAGGTTGACTCGGCCTTAAACGGCTACCCCGTGCGGCGTGTGTAAAATATCGGCACTGGGGAGACAAAGGCGGCCGGGCACGGTGCTGGCCACACACACACGCGCGCCTCCTTAGGTGGTGCACCGTGCCGGTCTTCTTCACAGGTGCTCGCTAACAGGAACTTGCCACCCAACGTTCTGTGTGGCTACACAGGGGGCGGTAGGGAGCGGGTGGTGGTGGGGGGGGAGGATCTTTGTCGTCTTTGTTGTGCGATGCCGCGGATCCCATTGGATTTACGCGTCTCGGTTCGGTGAAGTAAGGGTTAAGACGACGGCAAAGTGGCTGTTTTTGTGGGCAGCTGGACCGGTTCCGACCGGTTCTCGGCGCTTTTGAGGGACGCCTTGGGTGTGCCCTGCCCCGCGCGCAGCCGCCACCACCGCTGTGCCCCCCTCTCCTCCTCAGTGCCCCCCCCCCTCCTCCTCAGTGCCCCCCCCCTAACCCACGTGTTGCCCTTCTGTCCTCAGTCCCTCTCTAGCCCTTCGCTCCTGAATGCAACTAACCTGAACGCTTCCCCTCCTCATTGCCCCCCTTACCCCTGCCCTTCCGCCCTTATCCCTGCCCTTCCCCCCTTTAATTGCCTCCTTCCCACCTTAACTCAAGTGTTGTTCTCCGCTTCTTCATGCCCCGTACCAGACCTGCCTTTACCTTCGCAATAACCCCCTTATCCCACGATTGCCCTCAGTTCTCAGTGCCGCCTACTAACCCTGCCCGTCCACTCCTTGGTGACACCCCTCGAACCCACGTGTTGCCCTTTCACTCGTCCTCAATGACTTTCCATCCACAGAGTTACATCCAACCCAGAGATGTAATTGCCCATTGTGCCGTTAACCATCATTTGCAATGTTTACGCCTCATGCGGGAAGTTTACACTGATACATACCGCAAAACAAACATAAATCGTTTTTTTCTTACCTCTCATAGAAAAAACACAGCTCCCAGCCCGATTACATTTCTCCCACCCCTTTCACAGGGATGTATAATTTTTTTGCGTGCATATTGGTGGGGGGGAGGTGGAACCAAAGCCCAACACGAACATAAAGAATCGACCTCGACCGTGCCATCGTAAAGACAGATCACGTCAGAGTTCAGACGATGCAGCCAACGTTTCTGCTGGAATGTGTTTATTGTTATCCATCTGCCAATCTTGGTTTGGAGGGGGGGGGGCGGACACAAAGAAGGGGGGGGCGGGGTCCGGCCTGGGCTATGCCTGCCCCCAGGGGGCCCCCCCCCCCCCCGCCGAAACGGGGGGGGGGGGGGGCACGGCAAGGAGGCGTTGTCCTTCCCTGAGTCCAGTTTCACATGTGCCGAGTGGGCGAGCCGTGCTATCAAACATCTCCACCTCCTAAGACACCCCCCCCACTGCCACCCCGCCAATACGCCCCCCACCACCAACCCAGGCAGCCGAGAACTTTCCATGAATGCAGTAGTGGTAACGGTAGTGCCTTGTATAAAGGTGTCAGTTTTTGTACCAGTTGAAAGGGTTAAAACCTATTACTATATTTTGCCACTGGTAAAGGAGATGTCTCATAGTAAGTGGCTGGGGGTTAAATTCCCGACTGGACGCGCATTTTCACGTGGAGCTTGGTCTTTTCTTCTTCTGCATGGGATTCCTCCGGGTCCTCCGGTTTCTCCCCTGTACCTGGAAAGATACAAAAAATGTACCGGTAATTGGCCAAAAACATCCTGATGCTGAAGAATTATCTGGAAATTAACCCAATTTTGATTTAAATAAAGACAAAGATCCCTCTGTCTAGCCTTTACAGACTATTGGAGCAAGTGCACCTCCAATTTGTATCACACAGCAGCAGCATCCCTCCCCCAAATTGCCAATACGTGGCAGGACCCTCCTTCCAAGTTCCGTGAGTCTTACAGAATAGGTAAACAGTAATAATAAATACATCAATAACGGTGCGTCCTTTTGCAACATGAGCTTTGGAGGTGTCGGTCTATCACTGAAACCCTAGCTGTCAATACTCGCACTGCTGTGGTTTAGTTTATGGTGGGGCCCCTGTTTCATGCGACGCCCCCCCCCCCATGACCGTGTGCGGAGTATAACAAGGATCACTGCCAGTATACTGCAAAATAATGGCGTTTAACTTTGAATTCAACAAGTTTGCTACTTCTCCGGGGGAGTGAAAATTTCACCAGCCATTATAGCAACTCAAATAACCCTCATAACAGCAACAACAAACAATACAATAATACAACACCCAATACCGGTTTCACGGATCTCCTCAAACACAAATGCTGACGGGAGACAGCTGCGGAGCCACCATCCAGGGTACGACCTATGAAGTGTTCCCTAGTTCTGGAACAGATTAAATAAAACGATCCAGGGACAACCTCGCAGTCCTCCAGTGGTCACCTCCCCTCTTCCCCGCTAGTGTCCCAGCTACCGACGCCCCGTAGTCCCCAGCATTTGCGCAGGGCCACCATCACGACGTTGCCATTGTGACCAATTAATTATCTGTAAATGCTGGGAGACTGTGAATGCCCCCACACACCTGAATGCCCATCATTTCCAAAAATGTCCTTTGGTTACTCTGCTCCGTCTAAATCACAATTTGATGCTCAGCTGTTGATTTTTCATGATACTTTCAGTTGCATTTGACATCATACATCTTTGTTTACGCAATGGTGCAATAAACCCCTAGATCTATGTTGACGTTTCTGTAACTTAATCACCCAAGCTATCCCCGCTGCCCGCCGACGTCTCTTCTCAGTCCTGCAATGTGACAATGCGCATGGCTCTTGATGAAATCGGTCGCGAGTGACCGAATTCCAGGCCGGCGCCACCACTACAAATCGAAAAGAAGTGATTCTCATGCACACGACCGTGTCCCCATTTGTTTTTCGACAGAGAAGTTAATTTGCTGCCGCTACTACGTTGCCAGTGGTGCACGAACAACGGCAACTCGATACGTTCTGTGCTAATAACACCGTGTGGCCTTTAAAATACACAAATATATAATAGGTGACCCTTTCGGACAATGGCATTTTTATCTTACCTATAAATGTAATTTTTTGTCTGTCCGTTTGTCTGTCTGTGTGTCTGTGGACGAAACTTGTGAAGGATTTGGCTCGCGAACCGTGATAAGCCCCGTGGTGAGCCAGCCCTATTCTGATTTTGCATCCGTCAACTTTAAAGTAGTTTAATGAACCATTTAGTACTATTATTTATTTCATTATGCCGCTGAGCACGTGCCAAAGCACGCATTTTCGCATGCGCGACGAAGCTGACCGGGGGTTGCTCCGAGCAACGCACACGCCTTCGTTGGGAGGGGGTGTAAAAGTCTCTTTCACGTTAAAAATGCAAAAAAATACACAGAACGCAGAGGTAAATTCTTCAAAGTGTCATGTCCTCTTCTCCCCCTCAACTCCAGTGTGTGCACTTACTGATGTAGAGGAGTAGTTGGAGGAAGCAAGGATGGCACAGTCGGGTTTTTTACAATCGGGTTTAATTGTCTTTTTATATGAAACCCGATCATCTGAGATTGGGAGAAATCCGGTTTAATTGGTTCTAATTGCAGAACCGCACTTCGCCAGCGGCCCGCCGGACACCGCGCCTGCTTCCGCCCATTTGCGCAATTGACGCCATTTTCTTATTGAGTGATTTACATTTTCCAACAACGATGTCCAACAGCGGCGCCCGCACGGCTCTCTGCCCCGACGTTGATGATGACAGCAGCGCCGTGTTGCTCGTCTCCGGTGGCGACGAGATCATGTTGATCGACAACTATGATGAAGAAGACGCCGACGGTCCCGAGCAACGGCCCAAGAAGCGTGGCCGTAAGACAGCCGACGTTTGGGAGCTCTTCACCGAGGCCAGCCAGCCGCACAAGGCCAAGTCGAACATGTGCCAGCACTGCAAGACGCTCATCAATTATCACAAGAAGATTGAGTCGGTCAAGGGGAAGAAGACCGCGTAGCAGTGGTGGCAGATCGACGGCTCGGAGTGGCCTGACCTGAAGAAGATCGCCATCAAGCTATTCAGCATGGCCACATCGAGTACGGCATCCGAACGGAACTTCTCAACGATGGGCTTCGTCCATTCCAAGCTAAGGAACTCGCTGTCGCCCACGATTGTGGAGAAGCTCGTGTTCATCAAGACCAACCTGCGCGCCGCATTCTACGACTACCCCGTGCCCGACGGCCCCGAGTACGATAGCAGCACCGACGAGGAAGCAGCCTAAGCCTATCAGAGTTTCGTATTCATTAAACCAGGTTTTAATTCCCTGAAATCGGGTTTAATTGTATTAAAGAAAAAATGCGATGCCTGCCGCTGGAAAAATCTGGTTTTTCCCATCCATGGGAGGAAGTGAGGACATAGGCAGGAAAGAGCTGGATGATGTCATAGGGTGAGGTCATGTTACCCAGAGGGGAGGGGTACTTAAGGTGGACC
Source organism: Entosphenus tridentatus (assembly GCA_014621495.2). Lineage (NCBI taxonomy): Eukaryota > Metazoa > Chordata > Hyperoartia > Petromyzontiformes > Petromyzontidae > Entosphenus > Entosphenus tridentatus. The sequence goes on from CM025652.2 coordinate 6,919,147, forward strand.
CCGGGCAGAGGGGCGGGGGGTCGTTGTGCGGAGCCGAGGGAACGGAGGTCTCGAGGGAACGGAAGACACGCTGAACGGAAGACACGCCGCTCGGCACCGAGACCCTAGGCCGAGGAAAGAGTATGATTAGTGGGGAGCTTGGGTGAGGATAGGCCGTGGAATTAAGCGGGTACCGGGACTGTCCATAGGAAGGACCAAGTGTAGAAGTGTCTACCTCTGGTGTGATCGGGTGATTCTGTACATGAGTTAATAAACTGGCAATAGCCCTTACAGAGAATCTCGTCTCCGTGTGAGTTTACACCACTACACTACTATAGGGTAGGTAAATACTAATATTATAGCGCTTAGATAGTATTTTTGTAGAGCGGGCAGGGGGATTGTGGGGGAGGGCGATGGTAGCGGCCCAGCCCCAGCCTGCCAAGATGCCACCTCGTCCAGCTGGGCTATCTAGGCGAGGCCGGGGGCTCTACACAAGACTAGGCCTCACGATGGCACTGTAAAGTTAGTAGTTTGTGCTATAGAGTCGATATATACTGCTATAGAGTCAGCATGTACTACTGTAGTGATAGCAGGTACCACCACAGTCAGTATGCACTGCTGTAATCATATAAGGTATCACCACAGTCGGTATGCACTGCTGGAGTGATAGCAGGTACCACCACAGTTGCTATGCACTGCTGTAGTTAAAGCAGATACCATCAAAGTCGGTATGCACCACAGTGGGTATGCACTGCCATAGTGAAAGCAGGTACCACCAAATTCAGTATGCACTGCTGTAGTGACAGTAGGTACCACCACAGTCGGTATGCACTTCTGTAGTGATAGCAGGTACCACCACAGTCAGTATGCACTGCTGTAGTCATGGCAGGTACCACCACAGTCAGTATGCACTACTGTAGTGATAGCAGGTACCACCACAGTCGGTATGCACTGCTGTAGTGATAGTAGATACTGTTATCGTGTTGGTAGATACTACTATAGAGTTAGCCGATACTAAAACAGTCAGTATATACCACTACAGTCAGTAAATACTGCTACAGTCAGTAGATACTACTATACAGTCAGTAGCTACTGCTATAGAGTCAGTAGATAATACTAGAGAGTTAGTAGTTACTACTATAGAGTTGGTAGATAGTACTGTAGGGCCAGTAGATACAACTATGGTCAGTAGTTGCTACAGTCAGTAAATACTCTTATACAGTCAGTAGCTACTACTGGCTCAGTAGATACTGCTGTACAGTCAGTAGATACAACTACAGAGTCAGTAGATACTATTCACTCTGTTGTATGTAGGGTGTGTAGGTATATATATCTACGCGGGGGTAGAAATATTTTTTGAGGGGGTCGACAATTTTCGGAAACCTTTTATATCAACCATTTACCCGCCACTTTCTATAACTTTTTGGACTTCTGCAAGCCTCTTATCATTTTGTTGGTGGAGAAATGGACAAACGGCCCACCGGGCTTTCACAATAGCTTAGTATCTGTGTATGAATATGTAATGTTTTAAAAATATATATATATTTTTCACCCGTGTATGCTAGTGTATTCTTTGTTTTTTCGCCAGGTAAGGCCCACTGAGCTAAATAGCTCTTTTTCAGGGAGTGACCTGGCCCGCAAATGATAGCTCAACAAAGTGGCTTATCACGTTGAAATGTATAGCAGCCAAATACCCTAAATACTCGTGAAGCTGATTAAAAATGTAGAGGGAAAAACCGGAGGACCTGGAGAAAAATCCAATCGACCACGGGGAGAGAGACGCACATACTCTAAATATACAGCAGGCATCAGGGTAGGGATCGAACCCACGACCTCCTGCATACCAGGCAAGGTAGTTAACATCTCGCCACTGTGGCGCCCATGAAGGAGGACCATTGCCCAAAACATCTTCTATTATATATTTTTGGCGAGGGATATTTGAATCAGTCCTGCCCCCCCCCCCTCCTTTGACCAACCTCCACTATCCCTCGGCGGTGAAGTATGGTCAAACAACGCGTACAACTCACACATTGTGGGGAGGCCTTCATCCAGCAGCGTACTGACAAAGAGCTGTACATTACTATCATGAGCTTAAGGAATCAATATTCATCGCCGAGTTGAGTCACCTAATCTGTGCCATCTGCAGCTCGGCATTATTCCTAGAGTAGGGGCTAACGGGGGGGGGGGGGGGGGTTTGGTAGATGTCAAAATCCAGGCACCTGCCATTTGTAACAGAGCTCCCACATCACCGTCAAAAGGATTTTGTTTAAATCCTGGTCCGTGATGGACTCAGCCCATCAGCTCTTCAGGGTCGATTAAAGTGCATAACCACTTCCAGCAGCCGTTCACGCCAAGCACGCTTCGTTTGGTTAATTGTCCGAGCGTGCACCTTTCTGTTTCTCTGCACACTTATAAGCATAACTTGGATTGCTGTTTGTCATTGTCGTTGTGTTTGTGTGATCCATACCGAGTGGTTCTGAATTGTAACGATGCGCTGGATCGTCGATACTAAATTTCTACTTCCCACTGGTTCCGAAACTGCCATAAGAGTTGTTGTTGTTGCTGTTGGTGGTGGTGATCACTTTTTTAGTCACGATACCCCCTCCTACACAGGCAACTCCGTGTGGTCCCCCCTGCTCTCTGATTTCAAGTCTCTACTCGAGACCTTCCACCGTACCTTCGGACCCTCTTAATTACTTCATTTCTGTGAGTGGTTGAGTGGGTGAGGTGGGTGAGTGACTGATTAGGTGAGTGAATTAGTAGGTGAGTGATTGATTGGGTAGGTGAGTGAACAATTGAGTGGGTGGGTAAATGATTGAGTGAGCGCATGAGTGAGTGGGTGAGTTGCTTACTTTTTCTCCTTGCTCGCTCCCCCCATTCCCTCCCCGCCCTTCCTCTATTTCCACACTCCCGAGACGTTTGGTATATTTTGGGCGCTTCACAAATGTAGGTTGTATCTTTCAGGAAGAAGTCTGGTGAAGCGGATATGAACGAGGTGATGGCTGCCATGGTGCTCAGCAGTCTGTCGACCAGCCCTCTCGTGCGGAGCCCGCCCGGCCTCTCTGGGCCTCCTGGCCTTTCCGGTATGATGGCCGCGGTGCAAGTTGGTCACCAGCAAACACCAACACCGTCATCGCCATCACCATTTTTGCTCCTCCGATTAGCACTTACAGTTGGCTACGTACGATGCGTTCGTACATACATTCACACGTCTCCCTCATCAATATCGTCATCACCGTACTTCACCTTCCCCCCCCCCCATCTCTCGCTTCTCCAGCAGACGCCCAGTCGTGGCACGATGCGGCCGTGTCGGCGGGCATGGCCGCCGTCTGCGGCGCCGACCTCGCCGCCAGCTTCGGAAGCAGCAGCGGCGTCTGGAGCTGGGATCTCCCCAGCGACCGATCCAACCCCTCTACACCCTCGCCCCCCCTTCCCGGGGACTCCATCCCGCTAAGTGGCGCCCCCCTCGGCAACGCAGCCACCTTTGCCGCCGCCGCCGCCGCTCCTCCGCGGAGCACCGCTGCGTTCACCGCGGCCGCCGCCGGTGCGTTCGCGGCGGCCGCCCCCTTCCCCGTCCGCCACGGCGTCGCCACCGAACTGGCCCGGAAGGACCTGGACTTTTCCCGCGGCGACGTCGGCGTGGAGGGGCGCAAGGTGAACGCCGCCGCTGCAGTTGCCGCCGCCAATGCGGCTGAATTGCAGAGTGGCGCCAACCCAAACCGTGACGCCGCCAACCCCGCCCACAAAAAGAAGCCACCCGGCAGCGTTGGCGGCGGCATTGGCTGTGGTGGCGGCGGTGGAGTGAAACCGGGCTTCAAGCTCGGCTCTTTGTCCATTCCCACCACCACCACCGAAGTCCCCGGTCCCTTCGACTTTGACTGCCTATCATCATCTCTGTCGTCCGCTTCTCCACCGTCGCCGCAGTCCCCGCCGGCGCCGGCACCGCCGGACGGCGTGTGCCTAAAGCGCGCGGCCCTTTCCCACGTTTACTCGTCGCAGCTGGCGCAGCTGATGGTGCAGCCGGAGGGCGGCGGAAGCGGCGGAAGCGGCGGCCGCGGGCACGGCGCCGCTTTCGGCGAGGCAGCTCGTCCCGGTCGCCACGAAGGCGTCGCCGTGGGGGGGAACTGCGTCGGCAAACTGGCGCAGGAGGCTAACCGCGGCGGTACGACGCCGCCGGCTCCCGCGAGCGCGCACCACCCGGCCCTCCCGTCCTCGAAGCCCATGAGCGTCCCCGCGAGACGCGGGGTGGCGCGGGGACCGGCTCCTGATGGGCCCGACGGGGCCGCCGGTGCCGCCGCGGCGTTTTCAGACGACGGGCACGACGGGCACGCGGCTCAGAGCGAGCTGCTGTTCGAGGAGCCGTCGCCACGCAAGCGCAAGGTACAGCGGTGCGGAACAAAGCGCCCCTCATCTCGGGGTGGTGAGGGGGGGGCGTTACAAAGTTGATTTCTGTCTTTGCTGCGAAACAATTGGACAACTTTGGGGTGACGCGGTGGCAAGATGTTAACTACCTCGCCTGGCATACAGGAGGATGTGGGGTTCGATCCCGATCCTGATGCCTGCTGTTATATTTGGAGTTTGTGTGTGTCTCTCTCCCCATGGTCGCGTGGATTTTTCTCCGGGTCTCCCGGATTTTTTCTCCACATTTAGAAATATGCCTTTAAAGTATTTGTCTGCTCTAAATGTCCACGTGATAATCCACTTCGTTGAGCTGTCATGTGCGGCTAAGTCGCCTCTGAAAAAAAAGAGATATATAGCTCTGTGGGCCTTACCTGGAATAGTATTAGTTATAATGTAACCCATGCCTTTTATTTAGATTTGTGTTAAAGTAATTTGGTGTTGTAGATTTGTATTACGAGTTCTAGTAGACATTGTGTCTGGCGTCCCACGCCAGGCTGTTGAGGGTTAGCATGAGGAGAAAAAGACTGTGGGGGATAGAGACGAGGGAGTAGCCAAGCCGATGAAGCATCGTACAGTGGGCGGGGGGGTGGGCAGTGACACGGCTAAGCTGTCGCGCTCGTCGCTTCATTGTCGGCGTGTGTGATTGGAGCCTAGCGGACCACCCTCGTTAATACCTGTGGGATTATCGGACCAAAAAAAAAAAATATATGCCATCTCCTTCACAGCAGACGAAAAAAATTCCACAACGACACGCAAGAAAGAATAGTAGTAGGCCACGTGAACCGGTGTCACGGGCCACATTTGCAAATATTTTAAATATTACTCATAAATTACTGAATTGGGTAAAAGCAACATCGCCCCCTACTGCGAAATTACTGTTGACCATACGTGTCTGTGAAACATAGCAGCGTCGTGACAGCCTTGTGCTCTAATCAAATGTGTATGTTGAACTTCTTTCGTACTTAGCCAACCGTGCTAAACGGAGATGCGGGGGAAAGACAACAAACCAAACACAAGCACAGTTCTAAAGAAATTAGTTTGTCAATCTAGATGATTTAGAAGTGCACAGCTGCAGTGGCTTCCTAATATTGGAAGGAAGACCGTTCCAGACGGCCGCAGAAAAGCGTGGATATCGAACGTACAGGCGCTCCTTGACATACGCAATAGATGAGTTCCTTGAAAAGCGTGCGTATGTCAAAATATATTTTCCCATGAGAAATCATTGTGAAGGAGGGGGTTAGGGGATTTCACTCGCAGACATTATCGCCTCAATTATCCTAGCCTATATCAATACGTTACATGTACACGCAATATAATACTTTTAATTAAAAAGAAAATCATGTAAACTCTATGCTTCCTATGAAATAAAAATGAAAATAAAGAAATACAGAATTACTTAATGTAACTACGCCGCAGTTGCGTTGTGGAGAGGATGCTGTACAGTAAAGCACACGAGTTATCGTACCGCACTGGCTGCTGGCAACGCCATTGTGTCGCGGTGCCGGGCTAGGGGTGGCGTGTACGTCTCATTGCGGGATGACGTTATTCCGGAAATTGTCAATAAAAGGTCTGAATACAAAGCGTACGTTATTCCAAAATGGCGTACCACAAAAGCGTGTTAACCGAGGATTGCCTGTACCGATGTTTTTAAAATGGTTGATGTTGGTTTTTGTGTCGACAGAACTCAATGAAGGTGATGTTCAAGTGTATGTGGCCGAACTGTGAAAAGGTCCTGAGCACCTCATCTGGGATACAGCGACACATCCGCACCATCCACTTGGGGTGAGTGAGCGAGTGAGCTAGCGAGTGAGTTCGCGAGCGAGTGAATAAGTGCATCAACCTGCTTGCAGAGCTTATGGAAGGGGACAGGGACACAGGGACATTAGTCGTGTTTGCATGGTCGGTCGTGCGCGCACACTTTTTATACATGCTTTGTCTCTACACCGTACGTACCCGTCATCCCTGCTGTGTCCGCACACGTACACGCACACAGCCGTAACGGTGACTCGGATCTCAGCGACGGTGAGGAGGACTTCTACTACACGGAGGTGGAGGTGAGCGTGGAGTCCGTGACCGACGGCCTCAGCAGCCTGTCGGCCGTGTCGCCGACCGTGTGCCACCTGCCCTCGGTGGTGGCGCCACCTCACCCACACCACCACCACAACAACAACAACCACCACAACAACAACCACCCGCACCACCTGCAGCAACTGCAGCAGCAGCAACAGCAGCTGCAGCACCGCGGAGATGGCCGTGGCGTCCTGCCGCTGAGCCATTCGGCACCAACGGCAGCCGCATTCTGGCACGTGCGCGCCGATCACGCGTACCAGGTGTGTGGCGAGGTGTGTGTCAGCTGTGTGTGTGTCTGTGTGGGTGTGTCTGTGTGGGTGTCTGTGTGTGCATGTCTGCGGGTGTCTATGTGTGTGCGTGTCTGTGTGTGGCGAGCTGTGTGCGTGTGTGTGTCTGTGTGTGTGGGTGTCTGTGTGTGTGGGTGTCTGTGTGTGTGGGTGTCTGTGTGTGTGCGTGTCTGTGTGGGTGTCTGTGTGTGTGTGTGTCTGTGTGTGTGTGCGTGTCTGTGTGTGGCGAGTTGTGTGTCTGGGGAGCAGTAGTGTAGTGATTAGCGTGCTGCGCTGAGAACCTGGCGACCCGAGTTCGATTCCCGCTCATGGCCAACGCCAGTGACGATTATCTGAACTGGTCATGGGCCACCCCTAGGTCGACTCAGCCTCCTATGAGTACCTGGTGCGGTGTGTAAACATCGCTACTGGGGAGATAAAGGCGGTCGGGCGTGGTGCTGGCCACCCACCCCATCGTATGCCGTGTCGGCCTTCACAGGTGCTCGCTAACAGCACTTGTCCCAACAGTCTGGTAAGGCTTATATGGGGGATCTTTGTCTTTGTATGTATGTATGTACGTATGTTGAACTTCTTTCGCGCCATACATAGCCAACCGTGCTAATCGGAGGTGCGGGGGTAGGACAACAATCGATACCCACTTATGGGCATGTTTATTTGGGTGGGGAGTGGTCGCGCGATGGTTAGCTCACCGCGGCTACGTTCGATTCTCCCTCATGGCCATCATCGGTGACGAATATCTTAACCAATCCCGGGTCTCCCCAAGGTCGACTCGGCCTTAAATTAGGACCAGGTGCAATGTTTAAACATCAGCGGTGGGGAGACAAAGACGGATGGGTGTGGAGCTTTGCACTTTAAAATGTAAATTTAAAATATTTTCTTTAGAACTGCTCTCTGTGTTTAGTTTGTTGTCCTTCCCCCGCACCTCCGATTAGCGCGGTTGGCTACGCACGGTCCGAAAGTTTAACACGTACGTACACATCGGCCTTTAGGTGTCAATTAACAGCACTTGCCCTATCGGTCTGTGTTGGCGACACGGGGAAACTTTTGACTTTTTTCGTGATGCAGTGGTCTAGCTCACCACTGGGTGGTGTACGTGAGTTCCAAGTTTTGCTTTGTTTCGCATTTTTAAACTGAACTCATAATCTCACTTTACGTCTCATCTCATTTAACCTCTGTCTCACCCGACCTCTCTCATCTCACTTGACCCCGACTCTCATTTGTCTATTCCCCTGGTCTCTCTCCTACGTTCCTGACCTGTGACCCCTGATCCCTCAGGCAACGCCGCCCTTGTCGGTCCCAGTGGGCGAATCTGGTCGCGGTGTCGGCATGAGTCTCGGCAGCGTCTCCTGGCAGAGTCCTCCCTTCAGCTCACCAGTACAGGTACGCCTCTCTTCTCCTATAACGCGGTGGTAGTTTGCGTTGCTGCAGAACACCGCGTTGTATGGAAAAATCCCGTTATAATACATAATATAGGGTGTCAAGCACTGTTCCGCGATAACGCGTGGGATGTGTAACGCAGGCTGAATAAAGACTGGCGCGTGGGTAGCGTCTAGAAGCATCCAGTAGCATCCCGATGCCTTGTGCGATGCTACCGTACGACCGCTTATTCCTACTCGCTGCGACGTAGTTCCATTCACTCGACGGCGTTATATCCAATTGGCATCCTCGTGAAAAAAAATGCGTTTCCTAATGCATTCAACGAGCTGTGTCCAATTCGCGTTATGAAAACAACATGCGGCGTTAGGAGAACGCGGACTGTGCTCCGAGAACTCGGCGCCAACAGCTCATGCAATGTTTTCCGCCTCAACCCCCCCCCCCCCCAACTGGTGTCCTCAAAGTACGCTTTGGTGTAGTGAGCCATCATTTGTTTACAGCGCGAGTTAATCGTCGCCGCCTGCGGTAGTTTCAGAGCAGGGGGTGATGTCACTGTTGGGTGTAATTCCAAACAGTAATTTTGCGGGTCAGTTTTCCGTTTTTTCCCCTTCACATTTAGAATCGACATCGTGCGTTTAGAGTACTTGCCTGCTACAAATGTCCACATGATGATAGGCCACTTCGTTGAGCTATCATTTTATGATAGCCAGGTCGCTTCTTAAAAAAAGATCTGTATAGCTCTGTGAGCCTTACCTGGTATGTAAAAAAATGTTTAGTTTTAGTTAACTTCGACTTTGTCCAATTTGGACCATGGCGCCCAGCACATAATGGCCATCGTTGTTTCAAAATGACATTGGGGGATCTTTTGAAAGTCGGCTAAAGTGGATGGCGTGCATTTAACGGTTAATACGCCAGCAGCAGTAACCAGCCTCACTGAGTCTAAAGACTTATTTTTAAAGGAGGCTCATGCTACGTTTTTTTCGCAGTTGCCGTGCTTAATTCTCAACGAGCAATTTGCTGGTAACTTTTCAGCATTGGGGACGCTTGGCCAATACCAGTTACAATGTATGTTTTTATCAACTGGGAAGAAACCGGAGAAACCTGGAGGAAACCCATGCAGAACAGAGGTAGAGAGAATATAAAACTCCACACACAGAGGGCGCTTGAGTCAGGAATCCAACCCAGCGACTTCTTGCTGCGAGGCGCAAGTTGCTTCCCATGTTGTTGTTGTTGTTGTCATGTTCCGTGTTTATCTCCACGGTATCCGCATGGCGTCTCCGGTCCTGTTTGGGCATGCAGGTATCGCCGACGCGCCCGCGCGTGGCTACGGTTGCCGAACACCGCCTGCAACATCACCACCACCACCACCACGCGCACCACGCGCACCACCCCCATCACCCCCATCACCCACATCACGTCGCCTCGCCCAAGGCCCACGCTCTACTCTCCTGCTCGCCCAAATCTGGGCCTGGTGTCAGGTGCGTTCCCTCTCGTGGCTCTGCTTCCAAGTTGATTTCGTGTAACTGGGTGAGCGAGAGCTCGGAGAGACCAGCGATGAATTTCAATTGCAAGAGTGACCTGTGGGGGTCAGTGGGTGAGTGTGTAAATGAATAAGTGGATATGGAGTGGGTGGGTGATTGATTGATTGATTGAGCGGGAGAGAGTGGATATGTAAGTCAAGTCAAGTTAATTCTGTATAATAAGGTGAGCACTCAAGAGACCAGGATAGTCTCATTTGTCGAAAAATTCTGAAAGCAATCACGTAACATCTTGAGTACAACATAAAAGCAAATAGAAATCCTGACAAAAATAATCAAATGGAGACCAGTGCAAACACAATTGCGCGAAATAAGAAATTGAAAAGGGTGAAATAACTTAAATCAATGTGAGATGAAGGTACATACCCAGTAACAGAAGTTGGCTTTAAATAAATATTCTTCGTACAAAAAATACATTCCTGTAAACACAAAAAATAGATTTTACGGTTATTATTGTACTCGTGTGTTAACAGATAGAGATATGGATCAGACATCCATAACTCCACTCGGCCAGGCGGGTCAGCTGGCGGGCGCTGTGGTACAATAAAAGCAGACTGCGACGGAATCACTGATATTAGCCAATCAAATAAAGGGAGTGTCACACCACGACTCGATCCAATTAGTTGATTGCCAATGAATCAACATTTTCAAGAATGCCGCCTTATCAACTTTGAGTTACTGCCGGATCGGCTGAGCTGAATCTATACGATTAATCTCGATTCACGATCCAAAATGACCATATATGGGCAAAGACAACGCCCCCATCGGCCAACACCACACCCTACTTCCATATACAGGAACTCGACTTACAAACGAGTTAGGTTCCAGAGGTCTGTTCGTAAGTCAATTTGTTCGTAAGTCCCACTCTACTCTTGTTGATTACAAACACGTTGTACGGCATGTACACTCTATATGGGGAATGGCTTTAAAAGTTATATAATCTCCTGTAGATGTCGATTCACACTGGTTCTTCAGGTTCTGCAGATGTAAATGCCGCCACCACCGCCGTCTGTTGCATGGCGGTTGAACTCGCGACGCTCGGTCCGAACAGGCAACTGGACATACGGACAGGTTTTGTTCGTATCTCTGAGAGTTCTGAAATCGAATGTTTGTAAGTAGAGGGATCCCTGTATGGGCAAATCTCTGATCGTTGATTTCGTCGGGTGTCCGATTACATCGTATAACAGCACAGCGGTGGCGAGATTTTAACGACCCTGCCTTGTATACAGGAGGCCTTGGCTTTGATCCCAAACCTGACGAGACTTTGTTGAGTGATCATTTGTGGGCCAGGTCTCTTCTGAAAGAGAGCTGTATAATGAGCCTTACCTGGTAAAATATAAGATAGTTTAGTTTATCTGAGTCGAGGTGAGCTTAAGCTGGTGAGGTTTTGCGAGTCAGGAGTGGTGAACCAGGTGCGGTGAGCGACACCCACGTGATTTGTGTGTGGTGAGAAATACCCATGTTCGACAGGTGTGGTGAGGGAGTATTCATGTTACTCCATTCTGGTGAGGTGTGCATCTCTGCTGCATCACTGACGCCTGTGTCCTGTTGCATGCACACTTATATACAAAACCAAGATTCCCCATGCAGCCTTTAAAAAATAGTTGGGGAAACTGCTGTGCGCGAGCACCTACTAAGGTCGGCACGGCACACGAGGAGGTGGGTGGCCAGGACCACTCCAGACCTGACCGCTTTTATCTACCCAGTGTTGATGTTTACTTACCACACGAGGTGCTCGTTTAAGGTTGACTCATCCGAGCGGAGTAGAGGGGCCCAGGACTGGTGATATATTCGTCACGAACGTTTGACTTGCGACCGGGAATTGAACTGGGGTCACCATGTTTTTATTGCAGCTCGCTGATCACTGTGCCACCGCTAACCACTGCGCTACTGCGCGCTCCTACACATGCACGCACACACATACATGCACACATGCATGCATACGCACACTTACATGCATGCATACGCACACTTACATGCACGCATGCACATATTCATACACACACGCTTACACGCACACGCAGGAAGATCCGCGGGGAGGGGAAGAAGTGTCGCAAGGTGTACGGCATGGAAAACAAGGATATGTGGTGCACTGCCTGCCGTTGGAAGAAAGCCTGCCAGCGCTTCCTCGACTGAAATCTCACCTCCACAGCCCAGCCTAGTGCAGCCCGGCCCAGCCTAGCCTAGCCCAGCCTAGCACCATCTGTCTCTTCATCCCCACTCCTACAGAGATTCCCTGACCCCCCCGCCCCCCACCGTCTGCTGTGGTGGTTTGGCCCATCACCCGTCAAGTGACTGGGGTCCCATCTCTGTGAATCGGCTGGAACTGCCGAATCAGCCTTCGTCAGTTTGCTCTGTCGTTTGGTGGTGGAGGTGGTTGTTGGTGGTGGTGGTGGTGATGGTCAAGACACGGGCACGGTTTTGCCACAAAGATGTTGGGTGAAGAGGGAAGGTATTAAGATCCGGCTGCGTGAGTGAAGTGGGGGTCCACACAGCTCGCGAGGACGAAGGTTGACATCAGGGGGGACACCTCCGTTAACGCCGCGTCAATCTCGATGGTGGAAACCCTCCCAACGATGCAAACCATCGGGGAACGATCCACGCTCAATTCATTTTTTCCCCCCTTTTTATCTGCGACCGGCAGAATCGTAGAGGAACGGATGTGTCCCACGTGGGTAATTTGGAGCTGTGGGGGGCGTGGTTTTTTCTGCCACGGTGGCTCGCACGAGCCGCTCACGGTGGCATGAAACCACTTTGAGGAATGGGGGGTGGTGGGAGACCACTAATTTTACAGATTGCCACGGGATAATGGGAGTTTCCACGTTCCTAATTCCAGCTTATGACTCGGACTAGTTCATGATGAAGATTAAAAAATAATCAGCAAGATCCTTGCGCGACAGTGACGGTGAGAGAGCAAATTTCTGTTTGAACACAAAAAAATACGCACCCCGAGTTTTATTCGGAAACTGCAACGTCGCACGCTTAGCTCTGTTTCGACGCGAGAGGAAGTCGCAATTTGTGCAGGCAAAAATGCGACCCAAAGCATCGCGCTACCACTCTCTCCGTTTTACCTTCCATACATAGAAGTGTTCACATTCAGAAGACGATAAAAATACGAGAAACACTCTGTGGGATAAGTATTATAGGACGATACGATCACAATACAACTCTATGATTTATAAAGTAAGCTCTGCAATTCATATTCCTGCAGCTCACTAGGTAGGAACAGCCTCAGAACACGAAGACCCCTGTTGGTGGGAAAACTTCCATTTGTACTCGGGACAGAACAATGATTACCACATAAGACGTGTGCTGTACTCTTCAAACTTTTAATCAAGAGTTCAGCTCACTCCAGAAGTCGTTAGAGCCTGAAATGTTTTGAATCCGACCGTAGCCGCTTGTCCTTAATACGGCCAAAATCTTCCCTCTCCATTGATAAAAAAAGTAAAGCCTGCTCCAGTTCATACAATTGCTCCTTTCCTCACTGAAATTCGACAACGGGAAAGCATTGGACTAGGTAGGAAATCGATTTTTTTATTGACGCGGTCATTCAAATTCTCACGAACCGAAATGGAAAAAAATCCATTTTTTTTTCGTTTTTTTAAAACCTGGAACATTGACACAAAAGTTACGTGCAGAATGGCCAATATTAGCACAGGTTTTGGCACAAACAAAAACAGCTGCCGGAGATGAAGATCCAGCAATCAAGACGTCACCGTGGTCAAAGCCGTCGATAGCCGCCACCACCACCACCACCTTTGCCAACACAGCTCACTACAAACAACCCTTTCACCCTGTAATAAGTCCCCTTGCTGCGCAGGAGAGACGCGCAACCTCTGTGTCTCTCAGATTTACCCGAACCAGTATCCCACTATCTGCTCTTGCGGTCTTCGTCTGGATCGCCGTACTTTGTGGAGACCACTTCCCAATTCAATCAAGAGGTTGTCTCGGTACGACTCAATTACCAACATGGGGCCATGGCAGTGAACCCTGATGACGACCATGCCCCCCCACACCACCACCTCTTGGCTTCCAGAGTCCCCGGGGCCCTACTGCAAAATGTCCTCGGTGCGATGACGTAACAACGAAAACCGTCCCTCTTCACTGCAGTCGTCCGCATCTTCCGTCCATGCCGCTACGTCTGTCGAACCAGCAGCTCAATAATTTTGAGATTTTAAACTTTCACGGTTTACGTTCCGCTCTCTCGGAAAGAGAGAGAGAGAGAGACGGAATGATTCTGAGTCGCGGGGATAACCACAGACAAGCAGGGAAAGAAGGCAGCCAACAAAGAAACCGGCGCCAACAATCGTCCCAAGCTCTGTGTTGCTATATACTGCGACGATTGGCCAAGTTCCATTCGTGAGTGCGCTCAAAGGGCACCACTGGCTGCTCGGGAAAAACTTCACAACCAAATCTCGGCAGTTTGGGGGTAGTGGGAGCTTGGGACACTGCGGAGTCGTAAGGATTTAATTTGGGTTTTTATTTTTTTTTTTTGTTCCGAGACTAGAGGGGGGGGGGAGAGCAAAAAAAACTGATGTTAAACGTGGAGAGAAAAAAAATCTTCCCCCTACCCCCGGCACCACAAACCCACGAGACAAAAAAAGAACCGACTGGAACTGTGCGTTTTGAGGAGTGTGCTGGAGATTGGGGATATTGGCGTGGAGAGTGCAGTCGACGTGGTGACTGATCAGGGGGAAGTGTAGACAGAGCAAAGTAGAATAACTTGGCGGGGGGGGGGGCAGCAAGAGCGGGGGCTAGATGCGTCCCAAGGGGTTGCGAAGACCCAGCGGATTGAAGGAGAAAGAAGACGACGACGATGATGATGATGCTGTTGATGGGACGTGCGCGATGGGGAGGAATATTAATGTGCCGGACGTGGGGTCGCTGGGGTTGCCACCTTTGAGCTACAAAAATAAACCAGAGACATTTCATGGGAAGAAGAACAACAACAATTTCACCCAATACTGGAAGAATGGAGAACTGCATGTAAAAGCATTGTCTCAAGTGGTATCTTATTAACGCAACTGACAAAAGGGCAGGACTTTGTTTATGAACGTCTGTTCCCCAGGGGGAAAGATTTGACAGATTGCCACAGTAACGAAATGGACAATCCTGGGAAATCCGGGACGGGTCGCAACCCCGTGGAGCCACGAGTTGTGTGGGCCCCGAGAGTTGCACCACGTGCTTGCTGTCACGTGTCTCGTCTCACACGCCGTGAGTTTTACTCTCTCTGCCAATCTCCTTTCTGTGCTCCTTCGATGTTGTGCTCTACCCTTCTCCCGGGCCCTCAAGGCTTCGTGATGGATTTGGGGCTATGGTTTGAGAGGTGCTTTAAGAACAAACGACACGCTGCACTTATAAAAAAAAAAGTAATAGGGCAACTCATTTGTATAAAATACTACAGCGGTTTAAAATTTTAAAAAGTGTGGTTTCAGCGAGACCATTTACATGTTTGGGTCCTCGCTTGTTGGTGCACAATAGTGGTGTCTATCGCAGCCGGTCAAATGTTAAGGTAAAAAAAGCATACACGTTAACGAGTAAGCATACAGTTACTTTCGTTCGGATGTTTTTTCGTTACCAATTTACAAAGCGTTGATTGAGTAGGGTGCTATATTTAATTACTTTTGTTAGCTGCCACACAAGGGCTGAGTTTAGTAGGTTTAAAGCAGGGCACCCACCGCCATCCACTTTTTTGCTGGGGACGAGATGATGATGATGATGATTGTTGAGACGTGAATGTCCAGAGACGTGGCCAGTAAACTTTACCCGTGCAATGAGAGCAAGTCACGGGAGAGTGGTTGGTGGTCGCTACTTTTTGCGCATTGAGCAAGGGCCGGATTTATGGTGGAGGGATAACCTCTTTGCTCCAATTGGATGCGGTTTCCTTAGGTATGGGGGTACCTTCCACCCTTGGCAGCCTTGTGGGGAAGGGGGGGGGGGCAAAGCTTTGTGATATCGTCTTCTTGATATGACCGATTATAGGGAACGCTGCCCCGTGGTCCGTATCGGTTGGCATGCTGGATTTGCAAACCAGAGGTCGCCGGTTCTGTTAGATCTCCCGGCCACGCAATTGGAAGCAGTGCAGAAAAGAGTTCATAAAAATTTGCTTTCTCTCCCGCCCCACACCCCCAAACCATCCATCCTCCGTCCACCCATCAGTATAAAACGGGTACATCACAAGTTAGTCGATCGGCAGGTCGTGAGCGGTGGGGGTAAAGTGTGGGTGTACTACCTCTTCGGAGAGAGACGTGTATGGCCTGCGTGGAGGAGTCGGCCAGAAATGCCCCACTGAGCAAGTTGTTGGTTCCAGAACCCTTCTCTGGCCACACGTTGGGTGGCAGTGTCAACAACTCAAACACATTTTTCGCGGAAACGGCCATGCGGTAAACAACAACAAAAAATAATCTGGTGGTGGGAAAATGTTTTTGTATCTGAACCAGGTCGCCCTGGACCACTTGCCCCCACGCGGCCTCGTGGACCACAGTAATTGGGAGAAATCGCTTCTGTGCAGCGGCACGTCTCGAACGGGCTCGAGAGCTCCCTCTAGCGAAGGCATTTGGGTCGGCGTTGGCGCGAGCAGGCGAAGTGCAGGGCGACAGCACCGTGACGAACAACTTTTTTTAAAATAAAATGCCCACCCTGATTACCGTTTCACTGGGTCGTGGTCACATAATTGGCAAGTGTTTGTCCGTGGCAGGCGTCCACCACCCGACGTAGCCAAACGAATCGATGCGTCACGCGTGCAAGCGTTTTAACAACGCGTCAATTCTTGTCGTTGTTTCCGTCTTCCCCCGGTGAGTTGAAGCATTGTCACGACCAGAGTGGGCGATTGGATACGGGACGTTTCATTCCGACTTGCTGGTGACGCAAGTGTCTCCCAGTCTTTTGGTTTTTCCCTCCACATTTAGAAATGACATCGCGCGTTCAGATTATTTGGCTGCTATAACTTCCACGCGATGATGATTTTAGCCACTTTGGTTGAGCAATCATTTCTGATAGCCAGGTCGCTTCTGAACAAAAAGCTTCATAGCTCAGTGGGGAGTCTTATCCGGCAAAATAGACGATTGTTTATATCGTCGATGTTAAGAGGACGTCATCCGACATCGACTTCTGGGGCTATTGGGGCACTTGCTCACACAACACCACGGATCTCTCGGGAAAATAGCCAGGAAACTCGGGGGGCTGGGTGGTGGTGGTGGTGGGGGGGTTTGGGCAGAGATCCCTAAATCCGGCCCTGCCAAGCGAGTGGCTGGCAGAACGGCGACGCCACTTCCGCGACACGATGCCAAATATTTCACAGCGGGGAAGTCCAACTCTCTCGGTTCGCAGACTCAGGAGTGGGGGGAAGGGTTTAAAAAGTGGCATTTTGTGGTGTAACGTAGGCCTCGGCAAGGTAAGGTAATTGTACCCTTTTTACCGGGTAAAAGGGCAAAGGTAAAGGGTAAAGGTGTCGACATGCCAAGGGGTAAGGGTAAAGGGTATGGTGAAAGGTAGGCTCGTTGCTTTTTACCTTTTACTTTACCTGCTAAAGGGTAAAAGGTAGGGTAGAGTGGTTGTATTGTGGTAAGGTAAAAGGTAGGGTAAAGGTAGGCTCGTTTTTACACTTTTACCTTACCTTGCCGAGGCCTAGTGTAACGACAGGAGCTGACTTTGTTTTTTTCGTGTTGTTTGAAAAGGATGCAAAGTTGAGAGTTTAAGCGGTGAACATTTTGTCGCGAGCGAGGCCCAGCAAGCGGCTGCAACGTCCTCGAGGTGCTGTTCCAATGTCGAGTCACGCCGTAAACACGGCGTGGTTAATAATACAAAAGTAAAATTGTGAAATAATGACTACAATAGTAAAAGAAAAAATCGTTCATACTACTGCGCAGGGTTTATTTTTTTGCGGGGTTGTACGACCCGCCCGTTTCGGTCCGGCGTCTTGTCCCGACGTTTCGCTCCCACGTCCTCCGTTGAGCGGGGGGGGGGTGTGCCGGAGATGTTCGTCCGCAAACTGCATTTTATTAGTTGCTGCTGCTCTTGAACAAGGCTCCTGAAGCACGTGGAGGCGAAAAGTCGGGCTTCGTGCCGAAACGGGCCCAAAGACCCCCCCAAAAACACGTCGGGAGAGAGAGATCGCAGCTAACTGAAATTCAAACTTCACGCGCCAACGTCATCCTCGCCGCGCAAACGTTCAGCCGTTTTAACTTCACCTTTTTATCCCCACAAGTCGCTTGTTGGAGAGTTGGTTCTCAATCGAGCCTCTCGCTCGCTCGTTCACTCCGTTGGCTCAGCTATGAATGTTCATCGTTTGCGGCGATAAGAATGGTGGTGAGTGTTTAAAAAAAAAAAAAAAAGGGTTTCCGGTGGTGGCAGTAGAGTTGTGAGTCGATTGGCGGGTGGGAGGGACGGTGGGGGTGGTGGTACCCCCCACTCAAATCACCTGCCCACTGCCAAACCATCACAGGTGACCCACCGACCCACCCACCCCATAGGTGACACGTGGAAACTTGCAACGAACGTATGGCAGCACCACCGTCCCCCCCACCGTCTCCCCTTTACAGACGCAGGCGTTGTCCATGGTGGTGAGGTGGAGGGGGATTCCTTCGACCGTGTGTACTCCAGCACGTGGTACACAACTACACTGTGGATAGTTTAATGGGTGTCTTGTAAAGAAAAACTGCAGAAAATTTCGATAACCCACAAAAGTTAAATGTAAAGTTAGCTTTGAGATGGGTTTAAGTGGGAGGCGAAAGGGGTGAGTATTGATCACGGTGGAGTCATCTGTCGGGGGGTAGGGGGTGTGTGGAGATTAAATGAATATTGATATGGTTTTTCAATAGGTGGTCAATCGTTTCAGTGAAACCAGGTGGGGTGGGATATTAATAACTAAAGTAGCGTGAACACAAGAAAACGAGTTTTGAGAAATTGGGCACACCGGGTCACTCTCAAACTCGAACTATGCCGCTCTCAACCTGGTTAAACAAAGTCGGCGTGAGACTCGGGATCGTCTTCATGAGAGTTCCCGGTGTCCCGAGCCTCACCCGCTGTGTTACACGGGAGAGACGGCGGGGTACGGGCAGAGGAGGTACTGCTGCTGCTTCGTTTAACGAAAACAAAAGTCAACGCTGGGGTTGTCGGCGTGCGTCAGTGACGAGCCGGTGTTGTCGAAAAAGATACTTGTGGGTTATCGAGTTTTTTCTGTCTCTATCGCCAGCTCCCCCCCCCCTTCAATTACCCCCATCATCAAAAGCGTGGCCTGCCTGAGGAAGATGCGTGTCCGAACGTGTTTGTGATATCGTTTTTGATTTGTCACAGGAACGCACTTGAGATGATGGTCGTGAAGTGCACGACTCGGGGTATTCCAAACTCCAGTACTCGCGCCTTTCCCGCGACTATCACCCGACTCCTCCCGTTCAGTTACAAATCAAATTCGTTTCGCGCTTCACGCGCCCGATGATGGTTAAACACGTCCCACGTGACGCGTAATTAACGCTGCCCTCATGTGGAGCACGTGCGTGCGCACACACACACACAGAAGATGTCTACACACACGGGATACGTACACACATCCACACGAAACACGTGTACACACATCCACGCGGAACACGTGTACACACACAGAAGATGT
>CM025652.2:6947579-6969626 GCA_014621495.2 Entosphenus tridentatus
GGAGATGACCATCGAGATGATCAAGGAGATGACCTTCGAGATGATCACGGAGATGACCATCGAGATGATCACGGAGATGACCTTCGAGATGATCATGGAGATGACCTTCGAGTTGATCATGTAGATGACCATCGAGATGATCATGGAGATGACCATCGAGATGATCATGGAGATGACCATCGACATGATCAAGGAGATGACCATCGAGATGATCAAGGAGATGACCATCGAGATGTTCATGGAGATGATCGTGGAGACGTTAATGGTGATGATCATAGACATGATCATGGAAATTACCATCGAGATGATCATGGAGATGATAATGGAGATGACCATCGAGATCAACATCGAGATGACCATGGTAATGACCATTGCGATGATCGTGGAGACGTTAATGATGATCATAGATATGATAATGGAGATCATCGAGATGATCATGGAAATTACCATCGGGATGATCATGGAGTTGACAATCGAGATAATGAAAATGACCATAGAGATAATGGAGATTATAGACTTGATCATCAAGATGGCTATCGAAATGATGACCGTGGAGGTGACCAAGATAATCAGAGGTGACCATCGAGGAGATGACTATCGAGATGATAACAACCGAGGTGACCGGAGATGATCAGTGGTGGCCTTTGACTCGATGACTATCGAGATGACCATGGAGGTCGCCAGCGATAATCGGAGGTGACCATTGAGATGACTATCACATTGATGACCATTGGGTCGACCACAGATGATCAGAGGTGGCCTTCAATGAGACGACTATCGAGGTGATGACCACGGAGGTTTAGGCTCTCGGTATCGCCCCTCCACCACCTCCGCCCCCCCCCTCCACACGTGGCCACACGTGGCCGTGTATGCGCACGGGCGCGTGTGGCTGTGTGCCTCTGTACACGTGTGTTCGTGGCGGCGTCGTCGTCCGTCCAAGAGTCTCGCGCCGCCTTCATCTCAGTGCCGTGACCGTCGCCGCAGCCCGTCGCCGCTCTCGTGTCGTCTCGTGTCGTCCGTCCGTGCGTGCGTCTCTCGCGTTCTCCAAGCGCCTCTTTTTTTACACCACGATCGCTCTCGCCTTCAATAATTATGAAACGCGCGGGGCGGGGAGGTGGGTTTTATACCGTCGACGCAAAACGTTTCGAGGGCGCGGTATCGTTTAGCTGTAGGAGCTTGGGTGGGGTGGGGGGTTGGTTTTTTACATCGATGATGACGACGATGGTAACGATGATGGGTTTTGTTACACGAAGGCTGCGTGCGCTCAGCACTAGAAATGGGGTTAAGGGGGGGGGGGGGTTTGTATCGTTTTTTTAAAGATGGCGCTTCCAAAAATAGCGTGTTCTCTCGTCTGTGTTTTGTACATATTCTGTTTCGAATAAAAAGTACACACGCGTCCCGCAGAGTCTGTCGTCGTGGTGGTGGCTGACACGGTCGCATCGCAAGGCTCCTGTTGCTCACTCCTCCTTGATGGTCATTCCCAGGCGTGGCGGCACGCTGCTGTTTGGCCGTCACGAGTCGTGGAACCAATTCTGAATTCACGGGCAATTTATTTTTAACATGCGAGGGGAGGACGCCACTTTCTACACGGACCAGGGGTCGGCAACCAAAATAACATGACGGGCCGTTGTTTTTGTCTAATTTGGTAAATTATATATTTAAAAATCTATCTAAATTTCAAGAGCCGCCATGCCACGTGAATACAAGACGGTGGGTCCTTAATAAATAATGGCACGAAGCGGTCGCTTAAAGAGCCGCATGCGGCTCCAGAGCCGCAGGTTTGCCCGACCCCTGACGTAGACGAATATGACCTCGCAACTCCCTTGCATGTGTTGAGTGGAGTGCTGACGTTAGGTCACACTCGCCTCGGGGAGGAATGCTGTCAAGGAAAAGTGACGTCATGCCACCCGGGGTATTTGAGGGAAGACCCGTGGCGTAGACGGGGTCTTCGCGGCGAGCCAATAGAGTGAGTGGTAGGGGAGTAGGGGGCTCCGGGATAGAGGGATTGAGAGCCAGGCTAAAGGGGCTGCTTTACCCGGCTGGCCGAGTTGGATGAACCCTCGGTCAGTGCTGTGGGAATAGCCTGATAGCCTGGTAGGGTGTAGGGAACTCCCAGTACCCTTACCCTGGGGAATTAGTAATAACTCTGTGTTAACCCCTTCCCCCGAGTTAGGCGCGAGCCCTTAATAAACAGTTCGGCGTCAGCCCCTACACGACTGGCTTCACTGTCGTCCTTCCAACACATGGAAGAAAACGAGAAATACACGTTCCCAAAAAGGCTTTCAAGAGGGGACACACGAATGTTGACGGCTAATCCCCCATTACAGGGGGGCAACATCGGAGACTTCTGCACGGTGTAGCCAACGCTCCCCTCGCCAACACGCGGAGACAGGGAAAGGTTCCAGTCAATTGTTTCCACCTTCACCGTCACACACAGCTCCCTCCTTCACACACAACTCTCTCGTCTTCATCCACAGCTCCCTCCTCT
This sequence comes from Entosphenus tridentatus, assembly GCA_014621495.2. Taxonomy (NCBI): domain Eukaryota; kingdom Metazoa; phylum Chordata; class Hyperoartia; order Petromyzontiformes; family Petromyzontidae; genus Entosphenus; species Entosphenus tridentatus. The sequence goes on from CM025652.2 coordinate 6,950,068, forward strand.
TCATCCACAGCTCTATGCTGCTGACGGGCCCTCGTAATCACCATGGCCTCCTCTCCCATTCCCTCCCTTCAAACGCACTGCTGCGACATTGGCGTTTATCGCATGTTTCGGTGGAATTGATCCGAATAAAGTGAAAATCCTGATTCTAATATATGTACACACATTTGATGGGTGCAGTCATTGTTAGCTGGGCCAAAGGCATGCACTCGTTAAACTCGAGAACCCGGTTCAGTCACAGGCAGTGGCTGCAGCCCTCACTCCAACCCAGGGTGTCAGTGGCGCCGGCTCGGCGCTAGGACCTCTGAGCTGCCCCAACCTCCTCGTGGCATCTCGAGCGGTGTGCCGCCGCAAAGTTGTGCTAATTAGCAGGACCGACTCTTTGCTTCGGTGCGCCGGGAAGATCGAGCGAGCTCGAAAGTGTCCCGTTGCAACGAAAGGGGTTGAGAAATCGCTGCAATCAAGTACGTGGATAAACCTCTGATCGATCGGGGCTGTGGCTCTCGCACAGATCTGGAAGATCGCCGGCGAACGGTGGAACAGCACAGACGTGCGGAATGAACGCAACGTTCGAGACCCAAGCATCAACCACCGCACACCTCCTGGCATGGACAATCCTCCGCAAATACACCGCTGTCACCATGAACTGCACCAGAACATCAACGGAACGATGGTCACGTTTTAACGAATGGAACATTAGAGACGAGACACAACACGCAGCAGCAGTAGTGCGACTATGGTCATGCAACTCAAGCTGAGGACCGTAGAGCAAACCCACACACACGTTGTGATACATGGAGACTCGTAGAGACCCATAAGAGACTCGCAGAGAGAGAGGTACATTAAAGAGCAGCCACAGTGCGACTCAAGCTGTGGACCGTACAGTCAACCGCCGTCGTCTCTTGCTCGAGGGAAAATGAGCTGACGTGACTGCAAGGCCACCTCGTGAGTCCTGTGTCTGTAGACAGACCACTGCCAGTGCAGTCGCATGCAGCTCAATGCGAAGCAGTGCTGGTTGAGATTCTAAACTAAACTAAACGATTGTTTATTGTATTTTACCAGGTAAGGCCCCACTGAGCTGTGTATATTTTTTTTCAGCAGCGACCTGGCTATCACAAATGATAGCTCAACGAAGTGGCTTATCACGGAGACATTTATGGCAGACACAAATAAAGAGACGCGTGTTTGTTAAATGTAGAGTGAAAACGCGTAGGACCTGGAGAGAAATCCACGCGACCACGGGGAGAGAGACACCGTAAACTCCAAAAATACAGCAGCAGGCGTCAGAATCGGAACCGAACCCACGACCTCCTGTGTACCAGGCGAGGAAGTTAACATCTCCTAGCCACCGTGGCACCCACACAAGTGAACGCCTCGCCTGTCTCACAGTGGTAGGAGCTTATCGAATAGAAACAGATCAAGCGGCGTAGTCTCTTTCACATCTGTCTCTCCGCATACACACAACATACACCACGAGCTACACATCCACGGGACCAGTTGTGTTGCCGGTATCGACATGGCGATGTCGGCAGAAGAGAGGCGTTTTACCCTTTCCGGCAATAACGCAGGAGGTGTCAAGACGCCCAAACACCAAATGGACTCACCGATTGCAAGGCGTCGAGTCTGCATTAGCCGCACATTCACGGATTGGTGTTTGCGTCGCCTCTGTGCTGCCGTTCGCCTCCTCGTGTCGTTGTTCTCTGGCCTGACAACTGGTGGGTGGGTCAAGGCCATGAAGGAGGACGTCTCTGCTGGAGGCCATTGTCGTGTCAGGGACAAGGCGTGCATCATCAGAGCACGTCGCTTTGGATGCTTGACCACAAGCGCGACGTGTGGTCAATGCAGACTCGATGCCCTGCAGTCGGGGTGTCTATTTGGTGTTTGCGCATCTTAACACCTCCTGTGTTATTGCCGGAAAGGGTATGAAGACTTTTATATTTGAATCATCATCATGATAATAATTACATTCTATTGAAGCCGTTGAAGTAAACATTGGTTTAAAATAAAAGGGAACGTCTATGACATCCAATATATCACTTCCAGGAGACAGAAACACTGACACATTAACAAGGGGCGAAGTTTCTCCAATGGACACGCGAATGCACATTTGAGCACACTGCACAGAGTTACACACTTCTGCAAACCTTGCACGTTACACACAACAGAGAGCAGCATTATATGATACAGAGCTACTATTGACCACGGTGGGAATATTAATAAGAATAAGAATCAGAGGTACTCGCTGACAGTTGAGACGATGGGGCCACGTGTATTCACTCTCCCTCCCGCCCTCAGCCGCCTCTGCCCACCCAGCAGCGCGCCAAGGCGCGGTGGGGTAAAGTGTGGGCACCCCCGCCTCGGATTATATTACAATGGCTACAAATTTAAATCACCGCTGTGACCAGAATTAACTGTGAACATGTTTAACGGTATAATAAATGCAATCGCTGCCTGGTGCTATATTTTATGTGAATAGCTATATAAAAAAACAAATTCCAACATGCAGATGTCATCTGTAAATAGTAGCAGTCACACGATCATCCAGGACTCCAATTACAAATTAGAGGTTTTTATTACTGTAGAACATACATGCCATTTTTTGGCAAACCTACAATATACGTAACACAAGTTTACATAACAATAATGTAAATTAAGTTAAGTAACCTTAGTCTAACGTGACCTGTAATAAACATAACCTTCAGGGTGCCTGCCATTCGCTGTCAGTTCACAAATGATCATTTACAGAAACATGCTTACTAAGGTTGGCAGCTCACTATACTCTGGGTTTTCTTTGAGTTGCAGAAACTCCAAAGAAGCCACTGGGTTCCCAATCAAAACTCACAGGCTTAGTGTAGCCAGCAGCAGTCTGATACCGATTCAAACCTCGGCTATCTCTCCTGGATTTTGAAAAACGCCAGGCATAACCGCTGTATAACATTTTCATTTGCCGCACAACGAAAATGTATAAAAATGCAAATTTTTCACGGACGAAAATAATCCGAATTCCGTATGACCAGATGCTCAAATATTCATCAGGAACATTGTTGCAATATCAGCTGTGAGAGAAACGTCAATTAAACTCCAACGCACACACACAGATGCACACACGGACACCTGCATTACGCACCCCATACATTGACATCTACGCGGCTTGTTCAATCCACTGCTGGATGAACACCTCTCACGCACCGTGTGGGTGTGGCTGTGTGACCAAACCTCGTCACGCCGGCCACGCGTGGATGAATCAACTGCTGGATGAGGGCCTACCCCTAAACCGTCGGCGCTCTCTCACAATACAAATGAAAAAAAAGAGTAAAATAAAATTTTATCAAAAAAATGTAAATAAATTGAAAATATTAAAAGCAAAAAACCCACGACGTTTCGATCGCAAAACAAGCCGTCTTCATCAAGCGATGAAGCGATGAAGACCACTTGTGTTGCGATGGAAACGTCGTGGGTTTTTTGCTTTTATTATTTTACATTCATTTTTAATTTCACTATATTTTTATTGAGGATTTTTTGCTATTATTATTTTCAATGTATAATTTTATTATGAAATGTGTAGTTACATTTTTATTTATAGATGTATTTTTATTTATTTTTATCTACGTGACATTACCGAAAGAACCAAGAACATAAAGATGTGGATAATGATGTTGATGTGGACCATGATGATGTGGATAATTATGATGTGGATGATGATGTGGATGATGATGTAGATGATGCAGATGATCATGTGGATGGTGATGATGATGTGGATGAAGTCGATGATGTAAATTATGATGTGGATGAAGATGATGTGGATGATGATGTGGATGATGATCATGTGGATGATGATGATGTCCTCACCCTGCGCGTGTTCCCCACTCCACGTCTTCTTCGCCTTCTGCCGCTCAGAGTCTCACCCCAAGCTCGCCTCGCTCTCCCCCTCGCTTCTTCTTCACTCTCGAGGCCTCTCGTTCCACCCTGGCCACGCGTCCCCTGAGCCCCCGATCCACGTCGATTTGGGTCGCAGCTGCTGAGTGGAGAGGCCCAAAACGCCGAGCGGCCAACAACTCAAGAGCACTGCTCAAGATCCCTCTGCGTGCGTGTGGTTTTGTTCTGCCAAGTGGTCGTTTTAGGCCTGATTCGTGTCGGGGTGAAGCGGTCGCGTTGACCACCGTCACTCACGGGGTAGTGGACCCCCCGTGAGTGACCAACCGTCAATCACGGGGGGGGGGGGGGGGGGGGTGGCCCGCCCCCCCCCCCCCTTGTGCTCCCCACGAGCCTCTCGCGTCTCCAACGTTGTAACGATGACGACAGACCACGTGCCGAGTTTGAATGTCGCCATGTTGATGATCGTGGTCGTTGCCAAGGGACACGACGGTCACGTGAGGTCACAGAACTCCAGCACGGCGAGAAGACCAGACGTGTTTGTGTGATTCTGCGTCGTCCCTGCTCTCTTGAACGTGAACAGCGGCGACACTTTCAACAACCTGAGAATCCCATCGACCAATTATGCCACGACAGCTTCCCCAAGGTGAGCGTCGGACTTTTAAAGGGAAATTATCAACATTTTTACCCCAAAAATGTAAATTTCTTCCCAGCACACGCACACACGCACAACACATACGAGACAGGCAGCACAGTAGAATAAGCTCAATGTTTAATTATATTCTAGATTTGAAATTTTCGTGACTCCAGGGATCCACTCTTTGGTTCTTTCGGTAAAGTCACGGACCTCAGCAATTGTTTCTTGTTGTGGTTGTTCCACCTGATGACGACCACTTGTGTTGTGCCCGAAACGTCGTGATTGAATTTATTAAAATTTATACCTACGTGACTTTAATTATATTGTACTAACTTTACTACCCGGATTCGCCCGGGACTTGGAATATTGTCTTGGATTAATACACGGAGGGTGGGGGGGGCGTGACGTCAGTATGCACACTGCGTGACGTCACTAGGCACACTACGTGACATCACCGCTCACTGGCCGTGCAAAATGTATCCATTATTGTGCCCCCCCCCAAATACAAAAGTCTATTTTTATATTTTTTTCCATTGCGTACTGTCTGGAAGTTACCCACATGCCAAATATCAAGTTTGTTGCATGTTGGGAAGTATGTTAAACATTTCGAACAGACACATTCAATGATGTACCGTTTTTGTATATAGATGAGGTAAAACGATCGTTAAAGTATTTATTCGTCCATATTTGGTCATAGGCCGCAAGGTGAACTAGGAAAAAGTGGCTAGAAAATGATTTTCGTTCCCACACCTGGGAACTAGTTTTTAAATGAATTTTTTCATAGACAAAACCATTTTCGACTTTATGTTAAAAGTTCTCCGCAAAATACGTTGCAGTCTTTTTTCAAAATCCATAAATGTATATAATTGTGAATTGGAAAAAACGAAAATCTTATGCTGCTGGTTTTGTTTGTAACTTTATTTATATACATTTTAGCAACACCAAATATCTCTCAAACTGACACTTATACATGTACCTAAACACTTGAGACAGGTTTTGGTGCATTATATACTCAAGTGTGAATGTAGACCATGAAATATGGCACATTTGTAGAAAATATGCTTCAACTTCACGGATTGGCACTAAGCAAAAGTAAACATAAACATTTTAAATTTAGCAAAACTGTGATGTTTTGTACATCAAAATTTTCAGTAGGTACTGTGTAATCACAGAAAGATACAAATATAAGCACACTTTGGCCCAAGTTGGGTGAAATGACTCGAAATGCTACACTGTCCCCTTGTTTTGGAATGCTGCCAAAAAAAATTACAATTCTACCACAGATTCTTTACAGCTCAAAATCACCTTAAATTATAACACAGCGCATATTTACTCATCGGTATCATCCCTATCACTATCAGAGCCATCATCCCATGTAGGTCTTTCTTCTGTTTCCTGTGAAACATTTGCACAATTTTGGCACTGATATAAATCAGTACAAGACAGTCTTGCAGACATACAGGAACATCTTCCAGTCTCACATTTGCTATGCTTGCAACTGCAGTGGACTGCCTGCAACACACTTTCAGGGGCAGGATTTCTAGTCATCCAGGTCACTGTTAACTCACCATCCTCGAGGTGCCATCCATTGCCAACGGGTGAAGGGGCACACATTATACCTTTTCAGAGAATGTCTCATTATGGCTGCTTGGTAGTTTGCCCTTTTGCAGTGTAGGTACAGGGCGTCACTTGTCGGGGGCATGGATAGTTCTGGAAAAGCTGACGATGCCATACAGAATGCTTTGTATCTTGCATCGTTCACATTTTCGGCAGATGACTGGCCATACAGGTGGCACACATATGTGCAAAGTAGCTCAAAGGTAGACTGGTCTAGGTTAAAACTGCTACCCAGATTTGTAAAAGCAGTCAGATATTCCTCTTTCTCACAAGCAACAGAAAATGCCTTTCTTTTGCCTTTGCCATAAAAGGCACTTGTAGAGTCACAACCTGAGAAGGTATGGATCCCAATAAGTGCCAAACAGACACTTGTGCCAAGAGCTGACGACACCTTAACTAAGTCAATGAGCCTTGTTTTGTTGCCAACCCCCGTGAAAAAATACAACCTACATGGTAAATCTGGCTGCAGACTTAAAGCAATCACTGCCACATCAGTATCAGGGCTCTTGATGACTACAGTTTCATGTTCCTGTGCAGCATGTTGTGCATGTAAAAACACCCTGGTGTCACATTCCTCATGATCACATGTCAGATCTTCAACAGCACTGAGAGTATGTAAACCCTCCATTACAGTCACGCAGTGACACAGGTCTCCATGTGCTATGTACAAGCTTAAGTCCTTTCCCACAGTGGTAAGATCAGCTTCTCGCCACACAACATAGAGGAATTCTGCCAGTGCTTCTTTGTTTGTTCCATCTGATATAAACTTTTTCCATTGTCTTGGTGTCTTCTGATCCCGTCCATAAATTTTCACCAGTTGTGTACCACCACCAGCTCTACGTGACCGTTCTAGGTTTTTAATACTCATTTTTGGATACTGGTCAATCACAAAGTCTATCCGTGTACAGTTGTGTTTCAGATAAAGTTTGACTATGTACTGCAGTATGGTCTCTGCAAGCTCTCGAAAGGTACTTGGTATTGACCGAATGGCTTGAATGACTGCCATGCCATCAAAGAGAATAGCTCCATCTGTTGGAACTTTGTCAACCTAACAGTCTCCACCTTTGGTTTCCAAAAAATCCATAAGAGCTGATTTGTTTGCTTTAGCAAGTGAACCATCAGCACTGCGTAAAGGATATGACACAGTTCCCAAGGAGTAAGACAGAATTTCCCGCAGGTCAATTTTTTTTTCTTTGACCTATGACGAGTAATCTGTAGAATAGTTTCTTGTTGGCATGTGGAATCACTTCCTTGCCTGCTGCAGATTTCTTCTTTGTCTTTGCTTGGTCACTAAATGTCTTCAGTTTTTGTGTTTTGATGGGAGCAAATATGTCAACTGATGGTGATAACAGTCTTTGGTCCATAAACTGTTTGACAGCATTTTCCCCCTTTTCCGGAGCTGCGAGCAAATCCCACATGATTTCTTCAGCTGCTACTGTCCCAGAGCTAAGACACACAATGCCATCTTGGTGTGTGTCAAAAGGATTCAGCATGGAATCTAGGGTGGAAATTATTCTGGTCACAGCCCTTTCATCAGCATGAATTCGTGTGCTGTCAAGGTCTTTTCGTTTCCTTATATCGGGAGATTTACCTGCCATTGCCTCACATTGTCTTGCTATGGCAGCCTTTTCATGTTGCGACAATATCCAGCGATATACTGCAGCCCGATTCTGTGTTAACCCTGTCCAACCACCCTTTGTCTTGGAATCTCTGTTGCATGTTTGCTCAATGGCCTGGTCACAAGCAATCGAGGCAAATCCATGGACACTTTGACGTTAGACAGTCCACTGGCCTTTAACACTGAGCTCACTGTGGCAAGAAGGATGTGTGAGGGGCAAATTGATCATTTCCAGCCAGTAAGAAGATAAATACCTAGCATAATTTACACGATCGCACGCAAAAAACCATGCCATCATCAAGCGCACTGTTGACAGGTGAAGCTGCTAATCCGATTCTCGTGTTGCTCTCACAAATAGAAGGAGTATCTGTACCATGTCGATGTATGAACTCCAGAAGGCAAACGTTGGGTTTTCTGCACTTCTTCTTTTAACAAAGTCTTCATATTTCGAACGCATTTTGTCAAATATCTCATTTGCACACAAAACAACCATTGTTCTATCCGGGAATGCACATTTCATCTCATTGATGACATCCAGACAGTCATATCTCTCCTCTTGTGGCAGAGAATCTAAGAAGGTGAGAAGTCTCATGCGTTGCAGACTCTCATACAGAAGTTTGTGTGCCCTCATGCTGCGGTTGTAATGATGACCACTGATCACTCCATTGATGGATCCTGGGGCAACAACTTTGGACTCAATGAGTATGTCTTGCAGTCCTGCATCTCAAAACCTTTTTCCTGGAATGCCTTGGTAGGACATGCATGTGTGAAATTCACCTAGTCTAATAACTTTACGCTGAGTAAAGTCATCATCTTTCCAGCGGATTTGCTGAGCTTTGTCATATATAGCTTCGTCAAAAACTAACACTATATGGTCCAGTTCTAGCTGATTATAAATTTGGACACTTCGCTTCAGAATTGTGTTTACTGTTGACATCTCTGTCGGTGAAGCCTCAATGACTGGAAGATAATACAGTGCTGACTTTTGCAGAGTGCCATCACCTTGAAGTAATGTATGTAAACCTGTCCAGCTTGGTATTGTGAATCTTTCAGCATCTATGGACTTTACAAAAACATGCCAGTTCAGTTTGTACAGCAGACACCGTGTTCAATTTGTATGTGTCCACCTGTAATGGAACACTTTCCTGATGAAACAAGTTCTGTGGTCCTTGTCTATTAGACTGATGGTACTGTTCGACAGGGATGCTAGGGGGTACTTTCAATGAGGTTTTTCCCTTGTGTAGTGGTTGTCTGTTTATTGTTGACACAGGTTCAACTACAGAACTTTGCAGCATAATCCCATTTGGTGGTGGGTAGTTCCACGACCTGACAGTGTCTCCTCCCCAAAGTCAATATTGTCCCACGCAAGTACTGTAGGAACCTTCTTTGAGAATCCCTTTGGTATTTTGTCTCTGCCCTCTACTAGTTGAAGTTGGGCAAGGCTCGTGTCTAGACTGATAACTGTGTCCCATGCTGCACAATGTCCTAGTCTATTTAGAAGTGACACAATTTGTGATGAACCTGTTAAATGGAGAACTGTTAGACCAAGACACAATGATTTAGGGGTCTGCCTCCGACCCTTAGATGCAAGATACACAATGTCTTGACAGATAGATATCACTTTTAGATTCAGATCATCTGGAATATCAACATAATGGGCCAGTGTTGGTTCCTCAGTTGCACCAATAATCCAGGAAATCAGATTGTATAGTTCAATTGGAAGGACAGATTTTGCCTCGCTCACATTTAGGTCATCTGATTTGGGTGGCCACGGGCATTTCATACAGGGAGAGTCACACAGAAGCATCTTTAATATTAATGCCGCACTGTAAAGTGTCCTCGTGTCCTCTGCAGTATTGATGGAGGCCATTGAACTTGGTCTTTGTGGACCAGCTTTTGCACTAGCCCTGTTTTCACAGTCACTTTCGCTAGTTACCTCAGTTGACTCTGTTGTTTCTGTACCTGATGAATGACGTAGCCTATCAGCTTATCCGCAGACAATGTCTCAACGAAAACCATCTCACTTATGTTGCGCTTCTTGGGGGAGTGAAACACCAGCTGGGGGAAATCACGGGCCAACCTCCTACTTTTGAAATGTGAAAATGTGAGGGAATTATTCATTAATATTTATTAATATAAAATATTGCTAACTCACTGTTCTTCTGAGGTCACAGTAACTGATGCACTAGACTTTGTCAAGAACCTGGTGTACTGTCTATAACAGGACTTGTGGTATTGCACCTCCAGAGACACACAGTCTTTGTCTCGAATATGCACAAGAATGCTAGTGTCTTCCTTCATCTCAGCAGCTTTCAGCAATTAACCTGTAAATAAATAAATACTATCTTCTTGGTTCTTTCGGTAAAGTCACATAGAAGGGAAGTAATAAAATAATAAAAATAAAACTTAATAAAATAATAATTCTCACGACGTTTCGGCCACAACGCAAGCAGCCGTCCTCAGGTGAAACCAGGTCTGTCGAGGCGACAGCGTCTGAATGAAATAGTACACGTGCTTGGAGCATATATATAAGCTGGGTTGGAAGGGGGGGGAAAGGGCGCCTTGACAAACTAATTTGCATATCAAGAGGAATTTAGCATATTTATGGGAAATGCAGGTATGTGATTAGTACTACTTATGTCCGTGCATTATGCAGGATTAGCAGCATTACAGGGAGGGGATAGGGGTAGCATTAATAAAGGGAAGTGTTAATAGTATGTAGCTGCAGTAACTAAAACCACCACGTAAACAACTAAAGTATTAACTACATAGTATCATCAGTATACTATATATACTCTACAATAAGCTGAGTTACTAACAGTAAGTAATGTTTGTATGTTTCTGCTATTCTCCGATTCTCACCTTGCAAAAAAAGCCACCGTTTTACGCAGTTTCTGAACGTATCCCACCGTGTGCGTGTAAAATCCTCTGTTTCTTCTTTCTTTATGGACGTAAAATGCATGTAGCATTGTTTAAAATACTTTTTACGGACTTTTGAAGGAGGTCTGGCCGTAATTTCCTCCTCTTCACTACTCGATATTGACAAGGGCGCAGACATCATGAACTAATGTTTACCTCTCGTCCCAAAAAAGCGGCCACCTTATTGGTCTAGCGGGAAGCACGTGACGATTGTTCCGCGAAGCCTCATCACTGATGATCAAAATATGATTACGCGAGGAAAGAAATATTGCCGACTTTAAACAGTAATAAAAAATAAACTGCAGGATTAGACATGGAGAACTTTTATTTTCACGCCCAAAAACAATAGATATTTTTATTAGAATGAAAATAATTTAGTGCCCCATATATGGGAACAGGATTAAACGTAAAACGTCTTCACCTTACGGCCTAAAAGAACCACAGTAATTCCTGCAGTCACCAAAGCTTCAAATCAAGTTATAACCACAAACACCACAACCGCACATATAACCACAACCTACTCAACCACAATTATAACCACAACCAAAACCACCACAGGCACCACAACCAGAGCCACCACAATTACAACCAACACTACAACCACCTATTCAACCAAAACTAAAGCCACGATTATAACCGCAACCACCACAACAACCACCATAACCAAACAACAAAAACATTGATTCAGATACGACAACCACTGCATGAAGGGTCTTTATCCATCTGTGGGTGGGTGAGTGGCTGAGTGGGAAATGGACTCGAACCTGCACCTCTGCATTGCAAGTGCAGTGAGCTGACGGCCCGAGCGTGGCGGGGTAAAGTTGTGGGTACACCCACCTCGCTCCAGCGTGGAAGAGTAGACCAAATACTCCAAATCGCGGCCTCTAATGGAGGCCATTTCTGCCACGACAACAAATCAGTCCCTCCAGAGATACAAAAAAAAGAAATTTAACTCATCCCATCAGCCACAATCTGGCAGTGCCTCTCCTCGCTGATGTGTCCACACCGTGCAAGGTTCTCACCTTCTTCGGGCTGAGTCGACGTAGAGGAGGTCCAGCCAGCGAGCCACCGACGATGGCCGTGAGCGGGAATCCAAATCAGCCGCTCGCCACCCACAATGCACAGCGCCGCCTCCACTCGCCCCGGCCTCAGCGGGGAGAGGGGGCGGGGCGAGGGGGGTGAAGAGGTGGGGCGAGGGGTGGGCATTGGGGGGGGGTAGCTCCGGTGAGGGGGAGGGGCTCAGGGCTCGACGTCTCGGTGGGCGTGGTCACCTTGTACCGCCCCCCTCGTCTCGAGCCACGCGCTTCACCCTGGCAGTTTGTCCGTTCGAGAGGTGGGGAGAGACTGGCGAAGGTGAGGAGTGGATCCTAGCTGTGGGTGGGTAGTGCGGTGGTGTGAGTCCGTGTGTGTGGTGTGAGTCTGTGTGTGTGGTGTGAGTCCGTGTGTATTTGTGTCCGCGTGTATTTGTGTCCGCGTGTGAGTCTGTGTGTGTGGAGTGGTTAACATGCTGCGCTATGAACCCGGTGATCCAGAATTGGATTCCCGCTCAAGGTCAACACCAGTGACGATTATATGAACCGGTCCTGGGCCTCCCCTAGGTCGACTCAGCCTCAAATGAGTACCTGGTGTGGTGTGTAAACATCGCCACTAGGGAGACAAAGGCGGCCGGGCGTGGTGTTGGCCACCCACGCCCTCGTGTGCTGTTCCGGCCTTCATAGGTGATGCTGGCTAACAGCACTTGCCCCAACAATTTATTTCAGCTATAAGGGGGATCTTTATCTTTGTTTTTCGTGGTAGTGTTGGTGGTGGTGTTGTTGTCGGTGTTGATGGTGGTGCTATTGGTGTTGGTGGTGCTGTTGGTGTTGTTGGTGGTGCTGGTGACGGTGTTGATGATGGTGATATTCTTGTTGGTGGTGGTACTGGTGTTGTTGGTGGTGATGTTGATGGTGTTAGTGGTGTTGGTGGTGGTGTCGGTGGTTCCAACGATCCATCCTGGGTTTAACCTAGCTGGATTGTGTGAGGAGCTCACAAATCCTTGAAGGATCTGGACACATTCCCACCAGTAAGCTCCTCCGGCAGGCAAGGCTGCGTTGGCTGGGTCTTGTAGCCCGCATACCCAAGCAGTTTCTTCTTGGCCGCATAAAGGGGGCTAAACGGCCAAGACATGGGCTGTCGAAAATATGGACTGATGCTGTATGGGAGGATGTTGAGTTGAGTGGACTTGTGAAAGACTGGTACCAGTGGTGTAAATAGCATCCTTCACGAGGAAGCTCGTGAAGGAGGCTACTGGACAGTTGGAGGCAGTCTGCCTCCAACAACAACTAAAGGCAGAGGAGTGACGCTCACAACGAGTGGCAGATAAAATTCGGCAGGTTGGCACAGTTGGGCATACAGCTGGTGTATCTACCAATCATCTCAGCCAACCTTTGGAACCTGGGTCTGTCCCGTGACGTCTTGTCAGCGAGCCTTCGACACTTCGCGTGGCCTGAAAGTGCACCTGGCCTGGCACAGGCGCCGTGGTGACATCATCGCTACTTAGTGGCGAATGTCGGTTGTTTTTGTGGTTCGTGTTGTGAGTGATTGGTGATGATGTGAGTCTGTGTTGATGATGTGGGTTCATGGTGTGAGTCCGCATTGTGACTTGACTCGTGTTGAGATGTGGGTGCCGCCACACCCCCTCGACTCTATGTGATCCTCGGCTTCGTCTCCTGCTTCGCACGCAGAGACCTGGACTGCGCGAGAGACGCTGTTAGTTCTGTGCACCCTGCTCTGCAAGTTGCCACCATGGAGGTACGTGTGGCTCTTTGACTCGTGTGGTGAAGTATTAATGGACGTGTGCTCTCCACTCCGCGTGTGGCTACCTGTCACCTATCCATACACTGAAGTGTGCATCTGCTTGGCTGCCTGAGTGTGTGTGCATCTATCAGAGTATCTCCCCAAAATCCTCTCTTTGTACCTGCCTTTCTACGTTTTGATATCTATCCACTACTGGATGAAGGCCTCCTTCCCTGAGACCCTGCTACCCCTCATGATCCTGCGATGGAATAATCCACCAAGCACCGATTTTGTCGCTCCATCTTTCTGGCAGCCGTCCTCTCAGACGTGTTCCGATACTTGGCTGCACCTCCGTTATTGTTCTTGACCATCAGCCATTGTTGTTCCTCGTGGCCGTGGCATGTCCTGGCCCAGCCCTACTTCTCTTAACAGTTTGAAGGATGCCATTAACCTGCGTGTGTCCTTTAAATACACACGTGTCTCATTGTTAATCCAAGTGTGACATCTGACATTGGCCAAATATCCAAACGCTGAGAACTGACATCTCAGCAGGACCCTCCTGAATGTGGAGCCCAGGATCTCAGAGATCCTGGCTCAGTGCTCGCCGCTTGCACTATCCCCCACATCTTGCTAAAGCCTATGTGGTGGACCTTTGTCTTTGTGTGTGTGTAGATGAGCCAATCTGGAGAGGCGAGGAATAAGGGCGAATCTTGTACCACGTGGAGGGCGCTGTCCTCAGAGGGCACCGCCTCCATCTGCATCAAATCACCGCAAGGTAAGAACAGGAATGAGGGATGTCACAGAGGGCCATGGTGAATGGTGGAACATCACGATGGCCATGTTGCATGGTGGATGTCACAGTGGCCATGATGCATTGAAGATTTCATAGCGGCTATGATGCATGGGTGATATCCAGGTGGCCAAGTTGCATGGGGGACTTCATGTTGGCAGTGTTGTATGGGGGACTTATTGGTAGCCATGTTGCATGGGGGACTGCATCATGGTGGCCATGTTGCATGGGGATGATTATTTGTGCTCTGGCCTCAGCACATCACACGCTTTCAGATGCACTTCCGATATTAGGAAGCCACTGGAGCTATACACTTTTAAATCATCTAGATTGAAACTAATTTCTTGATAACTTATTTGGGGCATCAAGTCCGATTTAGTTACATTTAATTTGTATCCCGAAGCACCTCCATATTCCGTCAATAAGGCCAGAACGGCGGGGAATGAGGCCTCCGAATTTGGGTGATGAACAGGCGTCGCCACCCCACGCCAGCAGGGGGCGGCATAAGGGTAGCCGGTTCGTGAAGACCCGGCCCACGCCGTCTGGAACCCCCCTCCCACCTTCTCGGTGCTCCGGACCCCAGCAAGCCTCCCGAGGAAGATGCTGAAGGAAAGCGCTGGTGCGTTCACGGAGGATCGCAGCTTCCCGGGTCCGCACTGCCAGGGTCACCTTGTAGGGGAAGTGTGGCCACCGAATGGAGAACTTGGCAACTTGTGAGGAGACGGAGCATATTGTAGGAGAGGAGTGCAGGGAGGGGGATGGAGATCAGACGTTCCACGAGAGGAGGCGAGTCACGTCTGAATGCCGACGGGATGGAGGAGAGCACCGGCCTCGCTGAAACGGGGGCTTCCATGCAAAAGAATCGCTGAGAATAAAAAAAAACAAGGAAAAAAATCGAGCGTGTTGTGAACATTGATAGACAGTGGAGAAGTATCAAGAGGCGTGATAAGGGAGGGTGGCTTGCTACAAGGGGTAGGAGTGGTCCCTTCATCGCGCCTTCTTCTCTCGTGATTAGACTGCTCTTTCTCTCCATCGCGACGCTCAATGTTTACTTTCAGCCGGAACGCTCTGGATCGCTACACCGGGAATAATTTTGCACTCGCACTCACCAGTGTGGTGAAATATGATCAAATGACCCCCATTGTTAACGCGACGTACGGGAGGGGCCTTCATCCATTGTTGTCCTGAGAATGACTGGAATGGATTTTATTTTTGACGCATGCTGCAGTATCCTGCATTTGGGGAGTGTCGGTGCAGTGATTGGTGGTCTCAAGATGCATTTCCAAGAGGGTCCTGAGGGCAGGATCTGAATTGGTCGTCGTGTGTGGCAGGAAACTGGAGTGCCCGAACAAAGCCTACGTATATGGAGGGGATAACACTCAAGGAACTAATTTTATTTTTGTTCATCAGACAGTCCCAAATACCCACACACACAAATCATCCAGCAAAAAACATGACTATTAAATGTGTCACCGATAAAGAGATAATAAGTGTCTTGAATCGAGCACGGTTATAGGAATATTGGAAATACAGGGGGTAAAGTTTACGTGTGTCTGTGCGTATATTGTGTCGTGTCGGATGTGTGAGGAATTCCACTTCAGCCTTTGCAGTCTGTCACGAGAATGGTAAAATGCACCACGTGACACCCAAGTGTTCAACAAAAGCTGGTAACGAGACAACGACGCACACATCTGCAGCCTTCTCTCTCAAGTGATATAATTTTGCTAAGTTCATTCCGAGCCTACGTTGATCCCCCATTGCGGCGTCTCACAAGAACTTTAAACAACCCGCCGAGCCCTCCCAGCCACCATCGTGTTCCGATCGAGCCTGGCCACACGTGGCTCGGCAACGCGAGCCTTCGATTGATAACGGGGTGCAGGAGCTCACTCAGCAGACTCCCTCGCGGCATCGCGGCGATGACTACAGCCTCAAGCTAAACAAGCGCAGAACCTGCAGATCGTTGTGACATGGAAAGTGCAGTTCATTGTAAAGATGAAACCGTGGGAGCGCAGCGTGCGTTGTGCACATTTTCCTAGGAGTAGCCCTCGTTTACAGAAGAACATAACTACGTGTAATGCACGTACAGGAGTACATACGTCCGTGTCACTCGACCACTTTGAGCATGCTGTTTAAGGAACTACCCTCCTCACGGTGTGTATTAATTTATAAAAATGTCAGGATAATTTTTCAACTGGTCTTGTGCACGAGTGATTTTAGTGAAATCCATTGGTGCTAAACTAGTTTTGCGTTGCCAGACGTGACATGTTGCCTCCACCACGAGCAGCTTCCATTTGGGAAAGATGAGTGCACAGACACTCCTGGGCTTAAACGCGTTTATGGCCAAGTAATGGCAGTGGTGCCTAAACGCGGAACAAAAACACAACATTAATTTATAATACCGGTCCCTCCTTCATAGCGGCGATAGCCTGGTGGGACAGTGGGTATTTGGATTATTAGATCAGCTGGTCGTGAGTCTGAGCCTAGCTGGCAAGGTTATAGGGTCATTTGGTGGATCAGTATTTTGGCAGTAAGTTACCAGGTTAGAGTGTTTATTGGATCAGTAGGTCAGCTGGTGATCCGGTGGATAGGCTCGAAGTCAAATGGGTCGATTGATTGGTCAGAGATTCACCAAGTCGGTGTATTGTATTGGTCTCGGTGTCTTATAGAGTCAGAGGGTGGGTAAGTCGGGTGTCGGGTTCATATATATTGTTGCGAAAGTATTTTATTGGGTCATAGGATGGGGTGGCGAGTTATCGGTCTGTAAGTTATTTGGTCAGTGCGTCAGGATGATGCGTGTTGGGTCATTTACTCGGTGGGGGTACCCGTGGGCTGGCGGTCAGGTGGGGGTCGTCCGTCGGGTTGGTGGTTTGGCCGTTCGGTGGCCGCGACGTCATCCGGCCATCCGTGCAAGCGTGGGTGGAGCAGCCCGTCGGCGAGACGGCTCTTCTCCTGCTCGTACCTCTGTACCAGCCGCCTGCCGGAGTTGACTAGAGCCTCGGCTCGCACTGCCATCTCCTCCTCGTAGCGCTCGCTCAAGCTGCGGAGAGACACCAGTGCCGGTGTCACAAGCGTGGTGGCACTAGCAGTACCCCCAACACGAGCAGAGCCCGGACTCGACACGCACTTGGGCCGACCGGACCATGGCCCCGACTTTAATAAACAAAACAAAACTAGCTTCGACCCTAACTGCACGATTGTTAATCACGCCACGCGATATGCACCTGATAAAAGCGCCGAGTTGCATGCGTGAGAAGTTATTATTTCCAATCGTTCAATATATTTGACATTTAGGCCCATGGTGGTGATGGTCAATGTGACACCGGTGTGGCAGGTTGGTTTGCGAGCCACCCCTACCACGCGAGACTGCGGCTAACAGAGCACACAAAACGTAATAAGTTATTACATTTCATCGTTAAACGGAGAATAATTGAGAAACAATACGAATGATAACAAGACCATACAAATTATCTGATCAGGAATTGAATAGTGGCCTCGCAATGAGAGTAGTTGAGTTGCTGGGGAGGGAGTGGGGTGGAATGGCGGCCCCTTGTGAACACCACAAGAAGCCGAGGGCAGAATAAAAGCGCGATACTGCCGTCGGTAGCGTCAGCGCAACAGATTTCACGACCAAGACCACATCTCATGGGCTGCTTCCACTCGCTCAAGAGGATGCCGAGAGTTTCTTGACAGTCTAATTGGGGACAGTGAAAACACTGGGGTTGTCAGATATTGCCACACTCGGAATGAGGAAACTGAGAAGTGATGGGAGTGGAGTGGAGGTGGAGGGCAATTGTTACCAAAGAGGACGTCGCCGATACATTCCACATCCTCATTGGGGTTTCCTTCTGGCTCCCCGTGCGCGACCGTGAGGCTGAGCTCGCCTGAGTCCTGGGCCATGCCACCCGCGCTCTGTGGTGGCGACATGTGGACAAAGAGCCGCGTCACTCAAACAATTGCTCGGTCACCAACTCAAGAGGACAGAGATCCCTCCCATCGCCTCAAGAGACCGCCGGGGCAAATGTTGCGAGCGAACATCTGCTAAGGCCGGGACGGCACATGAGGGGTGGAGTGGCCAGCATGGAGTGGGTGGCCAGAACTAGGCCCGGCTCACTCTGTCTCCCCAGTGACCAACCCTTGCCTCCATTTGGACGAATGGCCAAGTGAGGGAACAGCTGATGGGAAGCAGGTGGCCAGGGTGGGTTGATGAACAGTCAGCTGGATGAGTTCTGAACATGTTGCAGGTTGGTGTGTAGAGACAAGGGTTAAAGGGTGACTGATAATAACAAAATGTGAAAGCTGCCTTCTGTTTACCCAGGAGAGCCTTACTGAGTCTTAAGACATCAAGAGGCTCCCGCTACATTGGAATGTTTGGCCAATTGCATGGAGTGGTGCGTGTGGTACCAAGTAGAACGCCATGCATATGACAAGGATGCACCTCAATGATACGGATAGATGGCATCAAGAATCCATCGATGCACGCCTTCGACTAGTCATCTTGTGGCCTAAGCCCACAACACCCGGTATTCCCAGGGAGTCTCCCATCTAAGCACTAAGCCCAGGCCTGCTTACTCTCCCAGAGCCAATGAGATTGTGTGGTGTATTCAAAGCCATTGGGTTGAAGGCAATGGACAGGCAGAGCGAGTGGTGGGCGCGTGGATAGCAGTACAAGCAGCCAATGTAGACCGCTCTGATTGGATAGAGGTGATCGAGCCAGATGATTGCGTAAGGAGTAGCGGAGTGGTGCATCGTGGCCGTGATCGCACATCGAGTCGTCAAGCAGGTATTGTGTGCAATGCAGTAGAAACCAGTTCTGAACTGTCACACCGGTGGTGAGAGGCTACTGACTTGGGGATGTTTGCTCCAGCTCCAATTCCGAGTTGGGCCAACTGTAAGAAGGGAGGACGCGCACTCGAACTTGGGCCGGCCGTGACCATTTTACCAGTGGTCGAGATCCTCCCGCGAGCTCAGGGAGGCCGGCTCGGGGCGCTGGCACTGCAAGTCGGCCACGGCGAGGGTCTGGAAGTACGGGGATGTCCACTGCGGGCGGCCGCCAGACGGGACGCCGGGTCGCTGCGCGGCAACAACGACGACGGGGAGGACGATGATGAGGGCGACGGGTGCGAGCAGCAGGGGCAACAACTGCGACAGAAAAAACTGATGAGGCATTGGCGCTCACATAGCAGATAGCGCACCACGTTCCAGACCTGGCGAGCCGAGTTCGAGTCAATCTCACGGTTAAGAATGGCAACAGCAAACATCAGAACCGATTTCCCATCTTCCTGTGCGCTTCTCGTGATCACCTGGCTTATAATAGTTGCGCATTTACAAATGTA
>CM025652.2:6989626-7009449 GCA_014621495.2 Entosphenus tridentatus
ATTGCTATAAACCACCCTATACCTTATCCATTGTAATATTACACTATTTATTATTCTACCCACCCTAATGTATATCACACTGCTGTATATTCACTAGAGGGTTCGGGGTTTAGAGGTTTAGGGGTTTAGAGGTGAAGGTTTTCATGGTAAAGGGGTTTAGAGGATTAGGGGTTTAGAGAGGTAGCTGTTTAGCAGGTTTATGGGTTTTGATTGTTATAGGTTTTGTGGTTTCGAGGGTTAGGAGTTTAGGATTTTATAAGGTTATGGGTTTCGAGGTTTTGGGGTATTTCGGGGATTAGAGATTTTGAGGATTATTAGGGGTTGAGGGGATTCGAGGATTAGGGGTTTAGAGGGTTAGGGTTTTAGGGGTTTAGGAGTTTAGATGGTTAGGGGTTTAGAGGGTTTTGGGTTTAAGGGGTTTAGGTTAGGGGTTCGGTGGGTTAGAGGTTTGGGAGTTTATGGGTTATGGCTTTAGAGATTGACGGGTTTAGACGGTTAGGGTTTTAAGGGTAAAGAGGTTTAGAGGGTTCGGCTTTTAGAGGGTTACAGTTTCGAAGATTATGGGGTTATAGGGTTAGAGGTTTACAGAGTTAGGTGTTTAGAGGTTTAGAGGGTTTATGGGTTTCAATTGTTACAGGGTTAGTGGTTTAGAGGGTTAGGAGTTTATAAGTTTATGGGTTTAGAGGTTTTGAAGATTTTAGAGGATACGCGGTTTAGAGGATTTAGGGGTTTCAAGGGTTATGGTGTTTAGGGGCTTAAGGGTGTAGAGGGTTAAGGGATTAGAGGGTAAGAAGTTTAGAAGGTTAACGTTTTCGGGGTAATTAGGTTTAGAGGGTTTGGGGGTTTAGGGTATTTGGTTTAGGGTTTAAAAGGATGATGAGTTTAGATGGATAGGGTTTTATGGGTAAAGAGGGTTCAGGATTTAGAGGATTATGAGTTGAGGGGTTTAGAGATTTACAGAATGATGGGTTTAGGGTTTTAGAGGGTTTGGTGTTTTGAGGATTAGGAGTGTAGATATCAAGGAGTTTAGAGGATAAGGGTTTTAAGGATAAAGGAGTGTTTAGGGGTGTTAGGGTATTTGGGTTAGGGTTTCAAAGGGTGACGAGTTTAGACGGATAGCATTTTATGGGTAAAGGGGTTTAGAGGGTTATGGATTTAGAGGATTATAAGTTAAGGGGTTTAGGGGTTTACAGGGTGATGGGTTTAGGGGTTTAGAGGGTTCGGAGTTTCGAGCTGTAGAGGTTTAGGGGTTTAAAGGATTAGGGTTTTAAGAGTAAAGGGGTTTAGAGGGTTAGGGGTTTAGAGAGGTATGTGTTTGGAGGGTTTATAGGTTTTGATTGTTATAGGTTTAGAGGGTTAGGAGCTTGTTAGGGGTTTAGAGGGTGATGGATTTTTGGTGGGTTAGGGTGTAATGATTGAGGGTTAGGGGCATATGAATTTAGAGGGTTAGGGGTTTAGATGGTTAGGGTTTTTCGGGGGTTTATAGGTTAATATTTTCTCGGGTGAGGGGTTTAGACGGTTAGGGTTTTAAGGGTAAAGGGGTTTAGAGGGTTTAGGATTTACAAGATTAGGGTTTAGCAGGTTATGGGTTTAGAGAGTTAGGAGTTTAGATAGTTATGTGTATGGAGGTTTAGAGAGTTTATGGGTTTTAATTGTTAGAGGTTTATTGGTTTAGGTCTCTGTGAGTCTAACGGGTCTGTGTGATTCTATGGTAAGATTGAAAGAGTTCATACTCTTTGGTTCTTTCGGTAAAGTCACGTAGGTAGAAATAAAATAAAAAAAACAAAATCACAACTTTTCGATCGCAACACAAGCGATCTTCATCAGGTGGGACAACCATAGTAAGAAAATGCTGATGTCGGCGGTAGAGCTGCCGTGGCAAGAGGTTACATAGTTAAGAGAGGGGGGAGGTGCAAAGGGGGAGAGAGAGAGGGGGACGGGTGTGGGGTAGGGAGAGGGGGGGGGCACGTGAGTGCTGGGGGAAGAGGACGTGAGGCTGGGGGGGGGAGAGTGGGCAGGGCTAGAAGTGGGAAGGTGGTGGAAGAACACATAGAGGACGTGAGGCGGGGGGGACGTGGGCGGGACAAGCAGTAAACCGGCAGGTAATGAGGGAAGTTAAGGCATTACCTGGTTGATAACATCCTTCCAATGATTGTTCAATTTGTATCCATCTTCTCGGTTGAAGTTTTGTCTCTTTATATATCTGGATGGCTTCATGACCAGTTTTTTTTTCAGTTTTCAGTTTAATTTATTTGGTATAGCCCTGTGAGCCATTCGGCTCTTGAATCGGGTGCAACCGCAACAAACAAAAACATGAACAAGAAGACATCTTAAAATGACTATGCACAAACAGAAAATCCAGGAAAAAAGAGCAAAAAATCTTCCAGAAAGAAAGCACCATACACCAACGCTCTGTGCAAAAATCCCAGTGTGATGCAAGTCAAACAACAAACAACCACAAGACAACTTAGATTAAAGCCATCATTCTAACTCTGTACTACAACAAACAAACATACCAAAACCAAAAAACATTGTCGAAATCACCAAGATAAAGCCATTAAAGCAATGTAACAGTGATCATAGGATCTATGACCAAAATTTCACAATGAACGACATAAGCAACATGTACCACCAAAACAAACCTTTGATAGTAGCCCGAAGGTTTGCAGAGTACCTTGGTCTCGGAAAGAACTATATTATGCGAGCCAACAGCATTATAACAATGGTCAGCTATGGCAGAGTTATTGGTTCTGCCATGTTTCAGATCTGCCTTGTGTTCGTGAACACGGTCCGAGACATGTCGTTTCGTTTCCCTTATGTAACTGCTACTGCAGGTACAACTCAGTTTGTCGACTGCAGGGTATTTCATGTCAGGAATGACCTTCACAAATGGGATTAGATCACGGATTTTGTGTACTGTATTGAATCGGACCTTGATCTTGTCTTTGTTTAAGATTTCGGAAATATTTTTGATAACACCTGCTATGTTTGGTAAAATGATGGATTCTCAGGAGATTGTTTCTCCATGGTTGGAGAAACAGCTTTGCAAATAATGCGGTCCGAGTACCCATTCATCTTGAGGGCTTGGTGTACGTGTTCCAGTTCACTGGCTAGGTAGTGTTGGTCGGAGATGCAGTGTGCCCTATGGTGTAGTGTATTGATGAGGGAATTCTTCTGTGCCAGATGGTGGTGGGAATCAGGTTTTAGATATAAATCTGTGTGGGTGGCTTTGCTGTGGACAGAGTGTCAGGCCTTTTCTCAAACAGAACATCCAGGAATGGTAGCTTACCATCCTTCTCCACTTCTATGGTGAATTTGATGGATGGGTGTATGGAATTGATGTGGTTGAGAAATGTATTCAATGCTGGCAAGCCATGTGGCCAAATGACGAAAGTGTCATCTACGTACAGTGAGGGAAAAAAGTATTTGATCCCCTGCTGATTTTGTACGTTTGCCCACTGACAAAGAAATTATCAGTCTATTATTTTAATGGTAGGTTTATTTGAACAGTGAGAGACAGAATAACAACAACAAAATCCAGAAAACGCATGTCAAAAATGTTATAAATTGATTTGCATTTTCATGAGGGAAATAAGTATTTGACCCCTCTGTAAAACATGACTTAGTACTTGGTGGCAAAATCCTTGTTGGCAATCACAGAGGTCAGACGATTCTTGTAGTTGGCCACCAGGTTTGCACACATCTCAGGAGGTATTTTGTCCCACTCCTCTTTGCAGATCTTCTCCAAGTCATTAAGGTTTCGAGGCTGACGTTTGGCAACTCGAACCTTCAGCTCCCTCCATAGATTTTCTATGGGATTAAGGTTGGAGACTGGCTAAGCCACTCCAGGACATTAATGTGCTTCTTCTTGAGCCACTCCTTTGTTGCCTTGGCCGTGTGTTTTGGGTCATTGTCATGCTGGAATACCCATCCACGACCCATTTTCAATGCCCTGGCTGAGGGAAGGAGGTTCTCACCCAAGATTTGATGGTACATGGCCCCGTCCATCATCCCTTTGATGCGGTGAAGTTGTCCTGTCCCCTTAGCAGAAAAACACCCCCAAAGCATAATGTTTCCACCTCCATGTTTGACGGTGGGGATGGTGTTCTTGGGGTCATAGGCAGCATTCCTCCTCCAAACACGGCGAGTTGAGTTGATGCCAAAGAGCTCCATTTTGGTCTCATCCGACCACAACACTTTCACCCAGTTGTCCTCTGAATCATTCAGATGTTCATTGGCAAACTTCGGACGGGCATGTATATGTGCTTTCTTGAGCAGGGGGACCTTGCGGGCGCTGCAGGATTTCAGTCCTTCACGGCGTAGTGTGTTACCAACTGTTTTATTGATGACTATGGTCCCAGCTGCCTTGAGATCATTAACAAGATCCTCCCGTGTAGTTCTGGGCTGATTCCTCACCGTTCTCATGATCATTGCAACTCCACGAGGTGAGATCTTGCATGGAGCCCCAGGCCGAGGGAGATTTATAGTTCTTTTGTGTTTCTTCCATTTGCGAATAATTGCACCAACTGTTGTCACCTTCTCACCAAGCTGCTTGGCGATGGTCAAGCAGGGCGTCCATGACGCATTAACAAGGTAAGGGGAGTAGGGCGCCAACGCGCAGAGGAATTAAAACATTACAACCGTAAAAACAACTGACATACATTAGGGCGCCCCTGTAGCGCAGTAACACCAGGGCAGACCGCAAGGACAACAGTATTAGCGAAATGGGAGAGACTTCGACCACATACGCGATGCCGGACACTCTCTTCCCCTCGCGCGTGGTTGCCTCGCCGACTGTTCAGCAGGAGGTGGGTGCAGTGAAGAAGAAGAAGAAGAATTTTCGGTTTCCATTGTGGCTGGGACAGGCCCCGCTGGAGGTGGAACGTACGGGTTCTCGTCGTCCTTTAAAACCTGTGCGTCTGCGGGGGGTAGAACACGGCCCCGCTGGGGATCAATCGGCGAGGCAAGTGGCACATTCGGCACGCCAGACCCCGGCAGGTCAACAAGTGGGGATGAAGGGCCAGCACGCGGGTCAACATAGGGCTTGAGCCGCGACGAATGAACATACCAACGACGTTGGCCGTACTGGATGCGGACATTCTGGGGATTCCGAATGTCCACCAGCCTCACAGGCCCCCGCCAAGGCCTGTGCAGTTTAGGGGACGTACCCACTGGAACCTGAAGGCAATGGAGCCATGCCATATCGCCCACCGACCAAGGCATGTCAGTTCGCGATCGACGCGCACACCTCTCGTTCCTTGCCTGCGTACGGGCCGTCGCACATCTGGCGGCCTCTCGCGCCTCCGTAACCCGTTTAAGCGAGTCCCGTACATGGTCAGGCAAGGAAGGAGATGGTTGTTTCCCCGCTGCACCAAGTTGCACATCAATCGGGGGTACATTCTCACGGCCATACATCAGGAAAAATGGAGAATATCCTGTGGACGCGTACGGGACCATGCAGTATGCCGTCAGGACGCCCGGTATGTGCAAATCCCAATCGGTTTGTTTTCACTCACCGTGTGACAAAGAATGGCCGAAAGGGTGCGGTTAAATCATTCCACCATGCCATCCGTTTGCGGATGGTAAGGGGAAGTGTGGATTTTCTTTGTACCCAAGGCAGAGCACACGTCTTTGAGCAATTTAGAGGAGAAGTTACATCCTTGATCCGTTAGCAGCCCTTCAGGTGCTCCTTTATCCATGACGTACCCATTCAAGAAAGCCTCGGTGATGGATGAAGCCATTGGGTCAGGTAGAGGCCAGGCCATAGGCCAGCGAGAAAAGTATTCAACCCCGACCAAAAGGTATTTATTGCCCCTAGCCTATGGAGGGAACGGGCCCAGGATATCCAGAGCAACCAACTCATTAATACGGGACACCTCGATCGATCGTAGGGGCGGGACATAATTTTGACGTAGCGGTTTCCGTTTCGCACAATCATGGCATGACCAGATAAAGCTGGTGACATCCGCTGTCATGCCTGGCCAAAAGAAATCTTGCT
Source organism: Entosphenus tridentatus (assembly GCA_014621495.2). NCBI lineage: Eukaryota > Metazoa > Chordata > Hyperoartia > Petromyzontiformes > Petromyzontidae > Entosphenus > Entosphenus tridentatus. Next base: position 6,995,625 of record CM025652.2, read on the forward strand.
GCATCGCGGCCAATGTTTTCTGCACGCCAAGGTGCATCAGCTTGTCGGCATGCAGCGCGCGGATCAGATCATGGCGAAGGGATGTCGGTACAACCAGGCGTGAACGGTCCGACAACCAATCCGTACACATTAGTAATACCGCCTGGCCCCGAAACAGCTGCCATTTCCATCCTGCCAAATGAGATCTCGGTTTTCCGACCAATTCCCGCAGTGGAGCCAAAGAGGCATCAGCCTCTTGCTCACGTAGCCACACCGAGTGCGGCAAATGCAGCGTATTGTCGGCGCCAACGGGTATATCCTGGCCTTCATCCTTTGACATCGCCCCCATGACCGGACAGGGCGGGGTAAGCAGCGCCGCACAGCGGTGCGTACCCGTCAGACCGGCGCAGGGAGGGGTCGCGGGCAACCTAAAGAGAGCGTCCGCGTTGCCATGGCGAGTACCCTTGTGGTACGTGATCTCGAAGGAAAACTCCTGCAGCGATTCCAACCACCGAGCCAATTGACCGGACGGTTGTTCCAATTTCAATGCATATTGCAAGACAGCATGGTCAGTGCGCACAAGGAATTTCCTTCCATACAAGTACGGCCGGTATTGACGAACAAAATGGATGATTGCCAGCAATTCCCGTCGCGTCACACAATAGCGCGTCTCGGCAGGAGACAGAACCCTGCTGCCATACGCCACCACTCGCTCGACCCCGTCTTTCCATTGCAACAAAACGGCCCCTATGCCGATGTCGCTAGCATCCGTGTCAAGGATGAACGGCTGGGAAAAGTCTGGGTAGTCGAGTGTCGGAGCGGTGGCCAGGCGATCCTGCAGAGACTGAAAAGAGCGCTCCTCTTCTGGGCCCCATTTAAATCTCTGATTCTTCCCTGTCAGAACATGCAGCGGCTTAGCCAGCGTCGCGAAATTCTTAACAAATCGGCGAAAGTAGGATGTGAACCCTATAAACCGCCGTACGTCGCCCACTGAAGTGAGCGTGGGCCACTCTCGGACACAAGACGTTTTCTGAGGGTCCGTGGACACACCGTCAGAGCTGACGATGTGTCCCAGGTAGCGGACAGATCGTTGCAAAAGGTGGCACTTCTTTGGTTTAAATTTAAGGTCAGCCGACCGTATCCTCTGAAAGACAGTCTCCAGCCGTTGGAGGTGTTCTTCGAAGGTGCGACTGAATACAATGATATTGTCCAAATATATGAGGCACGTTTCCCACTGCAGCCCCATTAGAACCAGTTCCATCAGGCATTGGAACGTCGCCGGTGCTGCATTCAAGCCCATAGGTAGGCGGTTAAACTCAAAAAGGCCCTGCGGCGTGCGGAACGCCGTTTTCGGTCTGGACGCGTCATCGAGGGGAAGCTGCCAAAACCCAGACGACAGGTCGAGGGTAGAAAAGAAATTTGCCCCCGACAAAGCGTCCAACGAGTCGTCCATCCGTGGCAAGGGGTATGCGTCCGCCACGGATATCTTATTCAATCGGCGGAAGTCTACACAAAACCTCGTTCCGCTATCCTTTTTAACCAACACCACGGGTGCGCCCCAAGGACTGTTGGACGGCGAAATTATATCGGCCGCCAACATGTCGTCCACCGCACCACGTACATGTTTCCTTTCTGCAGGGCTCATGCGATGCGGGTGCATACAAATCGGTCCCGCCGCACCGGTGTCGATATGGTGCGAGGTATGGCCCAAATCCAAATCGTTTTTACTGAAAACGTCAGCGTACTCCATCATACGATCCCAGGACCGCGCCCCTGACTCGTCCCCCCATTGGCTGTGGCTAAAGCCAGCAGATCCAATCCTCTACTTACAGATGTCACCTTCCCATTACGTCAGGGCCACGCCCCTAGACTTCCCCCCATTGGGTATGGGCCAGGACCGGTAGAGACAATCATCGTAACGAGGTGTGATCCTCACATTACACAGGCATCACTCTGAGTCTGTAAACGTTCTTCGTGGTTTCTGAACATTTCACTTCGTTTTTCCCCAACCTCATCAGTTGAAGCACTGCCGCTGTTGCCGTCTCTACGAGGGCATCATACTGCTTGTCTCCACGTAACCAGGCCCCAATCACATCAACTGCAGGCCTTTCCAGGTGCCCAATCATCGTGCTCGTAAGCAGCTCCACTGCTTGACCGAGCTTTGCCTTTATCCCAGTTGTCACGCTGGGTGGGGGTGACAATGTCTCGAGGAGAAAAAATATAATTTGAAATAGGTTGCTTGTGAGCCCCTATCTGCTTAATTTGGCACAGTGTCTTATCAGAGATTTGCTTGTTGGTCTTGGTTACAAGCACCACTGGAATGAGCTTATTCATATGTATTCTACCCTGAAATTGCAATTCAAGTCGGGCCAGTTGCTCTTCCTCCTCCGTCGACCAGCAGTTGCGATGTGCACCTCTCTGCGAGGTACCTTTCTTCACGGCCTTAATTCTTTCCTCATTGCGCACTGTTGGGTGAGCATGTCTCTTGTGCTGTGACTGGCAAGTCACATATTGTTGTAAATTCATATTAAGAATAATTCGGCCAATAATTTTTTTAAAATAATAATATAAAAAATATATATAAAAAAACAGATACCCCCAAAACTCTCAACTCTACCCCTAACAAGCCACACCAAGCATCTGGAGGTCGTAAAAAAAATTCCATTAAACAACAAACTTCGGGGCAGAGGGGTGAGAGACTATCTGGAAATCTCCAGATTGACAAAGGGCCTATATGACCCCGACCTTCCCAAAACATTCTGGACGATTCACAATAAATATGCAGGGCCAGAGAAAAACACACACGCTCAGAGCAGAGACAAACAACGTTACGACTCGCGTTTTCTTTAACGGTTTTCTTTAATGGTAAAAGTTTGAAACTCGGCAAAAAGAACAAATCAACGTGATAAGACTGAAATCTATTAGTGGCTTTATTATTACTTATTTTATTTCACCCTTATACAACTCATATATATTATTTTGTATTGTATCTGTCTATCTATATAACTTCACCAAATGAACCAAATACCGAGCCCCTGCCATCACGAAAAACTTAAGTCCAAACAAACTATTCCCCAGCATCGAAATATAACTCTAAATAAAACACCCATCCCTGGAGAGACTCATAACAAAGCTTGGCAAAACCCTCAAAATAATAACGTAACGAGGAGCATTACGAATATTGATTAAACATAAACCGAATAATAACCACAATATATTAAGACCGGGGGTAACTCATAAGAGATACAAGGAATACATTTAACACACATGACCACATAATATGTATCCCATAGAACCAAAGCCTCCCCGGCCATCTTTGTCTTCCAACAATTCGACACAAACACATGCCAGCCATAAAACGTATGAAGGGGTCTCGAGATGGCAAGCACTCAGAGGGAGTGGGGACTCAGAGGCCGCGGAGGGCATCTGTTTTTTTGTTTGTTTTTCTCTCGCAAGAGACACGCAGAGAGGGGAGGGGGTTTCACGTTTTTTTTTGGTTTAAGCACAAACGCACATCACGCAATTCAGTCTTGCTTCAGTCTGGTTTTCAGACTGGTTTCAGCCTTGTTCAGGCTTGCGACGGAGGCGGGGCGAAGGCTTGCCGGCAGGCACCGACACCAACCATGGGTGTCGTGCCTCGAGGAGAGAAGGGACGAGGGGTCGTTAGGGGCTGAGTTCGTATGAGCCGACAGAGTTGAGTGTCAACACCAGCGACCGAGCGCCACCGAGCGCCACCGAGCGCCACCAAGCCATCAGCGGACAAATGGCGAGCATACTGTCGACCCGTCATCCAACAGGGGAAAGAGCCTGACCGGCCACACGTGGAAAAGAGGAGAGCGCCATCGAATGCGCCGTGTGTTCGACCACACATCAACCAGCACCAGCTGGGAACCAAGACATCCAGCAGCGGATGAGCTGCTCGCGCTGACGACGGAATCATCGCGCACCACGATGGCGAGCGTTGTGCCGACTCGTCATCCAGCAGCAGACAAACAGCTGCAAACGGCGCCACAGAGCACGGGTGTCAGCGCCAGCGAGAGCGCCGTGTGTTTAATACAAAGATCAAAGATCCCCCGTATAGCCTTGACAGACAGTAAGGGCAAGTGCTGTTAGTGAGCACCTATGAAGGCCGGAACGGTACACGAGGGGGTGGGTGGCCAGCACCACGCCCGACCGCCTTTATCTCCCCAGTGGCGATGTTTACACACCGCACCAGGTACTCATTTAAGGCTGAGTCGACCTAGGGGAGGCCCAGGACCGGTTCAGATAATCGTCACTGGTGTTAGCCGTGTGCGGGAATCGAACCCGGGTCGCAGGTTCATAGCGCAGCGCGCTAACCGCTACACTACCGCTCCCCACAAATACACACACACATCGACCAGCACCGGCTAGGAACCAGGACAAGAGTGAGGAACCTACGCAGCTGACGAGCTGCGCGCGCTATCTGACGATGGAATTGCCAAGCGACCGAGCCTCTTCAAGGACAACATTGTGCCGAAGCCGCTCAATCTAGCTGCGAAGAGAGAAAGCCGGCGGCTAACAGCAGACACGCCCGCGCGAGCTCATGACACAGCGCCCTGCCTCTGCTTAAAACAATAATTTATCAAGGGGACAATACACACGCACACAACACGCATATCGGGACGAATAAGATTGTTACAAAAAGTTATCTTTGTGTTTCGAGCCATTCCAAGGTGGTGCGTTAAATATCAACTGATCGTGAAAAGCAGTTGCTGCCCGTCGAGTTACATGAATACGATTGTTAGAAGTATTTTAGTCATTCGTTTTCGCTAATTGCATAATCTTGCCGATGAATCTATTGACGTATACTTTCGCCTTTGGGGTATAATAAGTGCTTTGCCTTACATATGAATATCGTTGCATGCCTGTTTTAATAACTCTCCCTATCGTCGTCTATGCTCGTTACGAGGTGGAATTAATGATATGTGCGTTGCTAAAGTGAAACAAGCAATCATTGATGGTTAAATGTGTTGCTCACGGAAGGAAAATTCCCCGATGGTACCGTGAATAATTCCAAGCATGAGAGTTCGTATATTAGAGTGTCATGTTTTTTTTGGAATTAAAAGTGCTTAACACAGAAGTGTTTGAGTGTTTCCTTCCAAAGTTCATGTATAACAATCTTATTTATAAGAACTGCATCCTGCGTTGAGATATTAATTTGGAGACCTAACATAACACACTAAGACATAATCAATAAATGTTTAAGCAAGAATAATTGTTTTATCCTGATTGATACAACTCTGGGCAGCGAAGCTAAGCCTAATTATCATAACTGGCCACATTAACATAATCGCAATAATTCGCATAAATTAATACGAGTATCTCCACGATCAGCATAATTTATGCGCATAATGACATACATTAGCATATTTTCTGCGATTTATGCTATTTTGGGAATCTTCATTTAATTTTTGTTATTTTTAGCAAAATTTCATAACCCGACATATACAACAGTATCCTTCATTCCCCCACACATGGGGATATGGCAAAATATCGCGTGGTGGTTGGAGCCGGTCTTATCATATTTGGAGCACTTAAACACAAGCGGTATTGCTCTGTGTTTGATGGTAAAGTGTGCTGCTACATTTGACACTTTGCCCAGGAGTTCTTTACAGATTTTGCAAAAAGTGTCAGAGCAAGGCAATGGAACTGTGATGGTGTCACCCTTCGTGTTAGAAAAGCTATTTTGCTAACAAGTTCCTCGACTGAAAATTCAAGGAGGGGCTCATCACCACCACCATTATCCTGTGGAGGGTCGTCGGGCTCGAAAAGAATGCTCATTTCAGTGTAACTGTCAATCCACCTCGCCATCTTCCCTCTTCAGAGAAGAGTTATGAAAGGTGATGGATTTTTCCAGGGTCATCTCTCGGCTCAATCTGGGCATCATAGGACATGCAACTTCTGATGCCCAATGGACATCTTCATAATGCGTCTGGGTTGATACCGAGACAAATAAGAATTTCATGGGACGCCGTTGCCATGAACTGTTGGTGTTGCTTAGGTAATGGATGGATCGCCAACCTGAGCGCCACCCATAGCACGTTGTGCATTAACCTTGTTGGCCATCGTCAAGAATACCAACTCAAGACAATGTTACCATCGAGACCACGTGAAGGCCAAGGTTACTATGACTCGTGTTCCTTTCCCAGAGGAACGCACCTTTAAGATAGTCATAGTTAAGAGTCATAGTTAATTTAATTTCTTCACTTTGACATTCAGAGCACTGGGCAGAAATCACATCGTGTCAACACCCGTTCATGAGCCGTTGTGATGCTTTGTTTTAGTTAAAGTCGGATTCCCCTGGTCCGCACCAGTTCTAAGCTGGCTGCTAGACGCCGGCCGAGGGGATGCGCCGGCCCGACACCATGCGGGGTCCTGGGACCCCGGGGAGGGCCACCGGGGCCACGCGGCCGCAGCCAACGAACCGCAGCAGCTGAGGCACTTCGCAGGAAGGGCCTGGCGCACGTCGGAACTCGTCCCCCAGCCGCCCGAGATGGCGGCAGGAGCCTCGCCCAGCCGCTGTGCACGCCCAGACCCCACCTTCGCGCACAAGACTGACCGACCCAGCCCTTAGAGCCAATCCTTGTCCCAAAGTTACGGATCCGGCTTGCCGACTTCCCTTACCTACATTGCTCCAACACTGCAGGGGCTGTTCACCTTGGAGACCCGCTGCGGATATGGGTATGGCCCAAAGCGAGATTCAGAGCTCTCTCCTCCAGATTTTCAAGAGTTGATGAGGGCTCAAAGACGCCACATGAGCCGAGGCACTCTGCAGGGCGCAGGCCCCTATCTCGGGGCGAACCCATTCCATGGCGCCATGCCCTTCACCAAGAAAAGAGAACTCTCCCCAGGGTCCCCGCCAGCATCTCCAGGGTCGTTTGCGTTACAGCAACGGATGACCTCTCTCCCCGCCCGAGCAGCACCAAGCAGGTGCTCTCCCATACACAACTCACTCGCCCACTGCAGCAGCCGGGGATTCGGCGGTGCACTTTTCCCTGTTTACTCGCCGTTACTGGGGGAATCCTGGTTAGTTTCTTTTCCTCCACCTAGTAATATACTTAAACTATGTCTCTGAATCACTGAAACTACACATCCTAAATGATTTGCGTGCGTCGAGAGACGGGTGTTGCCCGTCGATTGACCATCGGCCAGCCGGATGCACAGGCCGGCTACTTGGGGGGAGGGGGAAGCCTGCAGGCGGGCATTGTGAGCGTGGCAAACGCGTCGCGAGCATGCGTCGAACAGGGTGCCACCATGCACTTCGGCCAAGTACTTTATTTCTAAACTCATATATGTAGATTTGGTTAAATTGATTCTGTCTTTTGCCGATTATTTCTGCCTCATGGGTTTTATAATTTGTAATGAGAACAGCTCGACGTATCAGGGAAAATGGGATGAATGTTTTGAGAGATTGTTTTTACCGCGTATTTGCACTCGAGATCAATATATGGTTGTCGTAACAAAAACTGGTCTCGCTTCCATTTATTACTGTCATACAAGTGCGTGTATGTTGAACTTCCTTACATAACCAACTGTGCTTATCCGAGGTGTGGTGGGAAGGACAACAAACTAAACACAAATCAGTTTTGTGTGCATGTTGAACCTATAACGATAGCTCGACAAAGCAGCCTATCATTTGGACGTTCATGAATTGGAACCTTAGGACACCCCTGTCGCTTACATTTGGTCGTCACACGTGGTGGTGGCCATGTGTTTCTTTGCTGGGCCAGGCCCAAAATTCGGGGGGGGGGGTGGGGGGAAGAAAAATGCTCTCCCCCACCACCCCCACCAAGAATGTTGGCGTCATCGTAAGCCACCTGAGCTGTACAGCGGAGTCGGGAGTGAGACAACCGCATTCACACCCCCACTCATCTGGGGACAGTCGCCGTGTGTGGTTTGGTTTCTCAATCGCCCAGCCACGTGGAAGGGAAGCCGCCACCAATACGAAACGCTACTTTATCATCCAATCCAGAGGCGGAGTTCAACTTCAATATTTGGGGGGGAGGGGGGGGTCAGGGGTACGCTTCGTCTCCCACATTAGGATTAGGAATCGTTGGGGCATATAAACGTTTTTAATCTTAATTGTAAACTACTGCAAGCGGCAACTCGCCAGACTCGAGAAGCTGGCGCAGGCACGGTCCAGCACCCCCTGCGCCCATTTTAAAAGACATTCCTGCGGAGGGAGCTGGTAGGAACGCTGGGTTGCTCGGTCAATGGCCAGGGTCAACGGCGGCATGGTGTATTCCGCAAATATGCCCGACTGTGAGGGCGTGCACAAGCCGGCATGAGTAGGTTAAACGTTGAGTTTTATAAGGGCACCACGGGGTGACCAAGCCCCTCCCCACCCAGCCGTACCCCTCCCACTCTCCATTCTCCCCACCCAGCCTCTCCCTGCACACCGGACGGATGGACACAATAATCCCCTGTGGGCTGGTGTAACCAGGAGGTTCCTACCAGTAACACGAATGCTTCTTACCCCACACAGCGCCACCCCTGGCAGACAGATGTGGTGGGGTACCTTTTATTGGACTTTTTTTTTGCCCAGTAGCAAAGTTATGATGTCTTGGCATCTACATTTGACTGAATTTTTCTTTTAAAAAATGATATTCCGATAATTAGCAATTTTTCGCTTATCTGTTGTTTATTATTGATGTATTTTACTGTGTCTTGTTGCGCATGTCAGAAGCGGCGGTGTCGTTTTTTGTTGATGAAATCCAATTTCAGAGTTTGTTGGCTCACCAGGTAATTCAAAATAAACTGATCAAGACATCGATTTGAGCAAAGTAAAATAAAAAGCAAATCACAACAAATGCCGCGGAACTCTCACTTTCCACACCAACAAAAAAAATGCAATCCCAACACGGGTGGAGGGGGAAGCCGTTCGTTAAAAATCATCAGTTATTTTTGTTTTATTAAAATCGTTTGTGCATGTGACTTTTTTTTTTAAACAAATCAAAATGTTTTGGGACCAGACGGATAAGGCGGTGAAGGCAAACAAGGCACGGTGGTGGCGTGGCCACGTCCACAGGGCCAGCAGCTGAAACGAGGTATCCTCCACACACAAAGACAAAGATCCCCCCGCCGGAAAGCCTAAGCAGACTGTTGGGGCAAGTGCTGTTAGGGAGTAGCAGCACCTATGAAGGCCAGCACGAAGGGGGGTGGGTGGTCCCGCCCTTTGTCTCCCCAGTGGCGATGTTTATTACACACCGCACCAGGTACGCATTTGAGGCCGAGTCGACCTAGAGGGGAGGCTCAGAACCGGTTCAGATAATTGTCACTGGTGTTGGCGGTTGCCATGAGCAGGAATCGAAGTGGGCTTGCCAGGTTCATCATGCTGACCTCTACGCCACCACTACCCATACACACGTCAGCCGCGCTGAGACGGTGCAGTGCCGGCCCGGCATGGCTCAGGAAGCGGGGGCGAGGTTGTCTTTCCACTGCAGCCATTGCACGGTCTGGTTCCAGCTCAGCACGGCAAATAGCCAGTGAAAAAAACACCTGCATCGTGGGGATCCAAATGCACCAGTGGATAAGTTGTATTAGAAGCCGGCGAATCAAAGGTAAATGTCCACTGAGCTATGTAGCTCTTATCAAAAAGCGACTTGGGTCATCACAAATGATAGCGCGCCGAAGTGGCTGTCGCGTGGGTTTTCCATCCACTATTTAGAATCAACGTGCGTTTTGAATATTTGGCGCCTACAAATCTCCACGTGACGCGACCACAGAGAGAGAAAGACGCCGCAAACTCAAAATATACAGCAGGCGTCTGGGGTCAGGATGGAACCCACGATCTCCTGTATACCAGGCGAGGTAGTTAACATTTCCTATCCACAATCTGGTGTCGGCCGTGAGCAAGAATCAACTCGGGTCGCCGGGTTTGTAGCGCAGCACAGCACTGACCGCTACGTTACCGCTCCCCACACCGATCTGACACACGCTTACACACGCCATTCAACATTTGACAATTAAAACAAATATCCACACAAACTTTATTATTTGCACCATACCCCTTATTATTAAAACCAGAAATTTGTCTTTTTTAAAACGAGGACCGCCAGTAAAAAATTTGGCAAAACGTTACGGACTACAGACGACTCGACATAAGGGTTTTCTTACAGGTTTCCCACGCTCAATGCGGATCCGGTCCGTGAAATTTCAGGCCATATATGTCAACGCGCAACCAGCCCACCTCATACCCAAAATTCCACAATATTATTATTAAACGCAGTTTGAATAATCAGAATCTTGAATATTTATAGTTATTCTGGAGGAATGCGATGAGCTACGAAGTCTCTATCAAAATTTGTCCAGTGGGACATCTGCGGAAAAAATCGTCCGAATTCACACGCATGCGTCGGCCAAGTGGCTGGACGTGGGACAGCGTTGCGCGCTGCTCGGCACGCAGCCAGCCATGTCCCCTCGTGCGTGCAGCACATCGTAGGGTTTGGCGACTCTGCGGTGCCAAGCCATACCGTTTCTCCTTAGCACGCCGTTTTTTTTTAGAAAGTATCTACTACCGGTGTAGAGCGAGGGAAACCTGCACTTTAAAACAACAGCAGCAGCGACGATGGATGTGCGGAGACCCCCCGGCGGTCACGCCGGCCCGGGCCCAATGGTCCTGACCCCGCTGCCCCTGCTGCCACCCACTCCATCATCCCCCCCACTCCCCCAACCGTGGCTCATTGCCGCGCTCAGCCCAGGCTGGGCAGCCCAGCTACTATCTCGTCCTCGATCCCGCACTCGTTGCTCCCGCGGAGGATCTTAAAGAAGCCTATTAACCGGAGGACCGGCCATGAGGAACACACAAAAACAAAGACACACACGCACACAATCAGGGGTGAGTGAACACCCAAACCGCTGTTTTAGTTCATTTTTGTCTTTGTCCATCAACAACCCCCCTCTCCGCCGCCCCACTGTGTGTTTGTAGCGAACTGTGCCGAAGGGTCCATTGGGGCATTTTGGTGGTGGTGTACGTTTGTGTACGGTTGTGTGCGTGTGATCTTTGTCGTTGTGGGGAGTGGTAGTGTAGCGGTTAGCTCGCTGTGCTACAAACCCAGGCATCCCAGGTTTTGATTCCCACCTCACGGCCAACACCGGTGACAATTATCTGAACCGATCCTGGGCCTCCTCCTCTAGGTCGACTCAGGCTCAATTGAGTACCTTGTCCCATGGTGTGTAAACATCGGCACTGGGGAGACAAAGATGGTGGGATGTGGTGCTGGCCACCCACTCTTTCGGGGACCGTTCCAGCCATCATAGGTGCATGCTGACAGTACTTGCCCCAAAGGTCTATTAGGGCTATAAGGGGCACCTTTGTCCATCTTGTGTTTGTGTGAAGTGTCCCATGACCTCCTGCCAGTGAGCCTTCCACACTTCACGTAAAAGTCTAAAAAGTGCACCTAGCCTGGCACAAGCGGTTGCACTGACATCACTGTCGCTTAGCGGTGAATTGGAGGCTGTCATTATTGTTGTTGGAGGGGATACTTTGGTGTGCGCGTGTGTCGGCACGTGTTGTGTGCGAGCCCGCATCGGTGGTGTACCCACACGTTTGTCGGTGTGTTAGCGTGTCGCACTGCGTATGCATTTGCACGTGTGACACGCTGCGTCAGTGCACGCGTGTGCATGCATTTGTGTCTGGCAGAGTGCATATGTGAGCGTACGTTGGTGTATGCGTGCGACTATGCAGTCTGCATGTCTGTGGTACGTGGTGTGTGTAGTACATGGTGTGTGCATGGTCTGGATGTCGTGCGTGTCCTTGCACCAGTGTGTGTCCCCGTGCGATGGAGTAGGCTCGTGAAGGACGCTGCTACTGGGCAGATGAAGGCAGTCACTCTCCAGCAACAATGGAGAGCAGAGGAGCGAAGCTCACATCAACGAGCGGAGCGCCGGGCGGCTAAAATGCAGCAGGTTGGCAGAGTAGGGGGTACAGTTGGTGCATCTACCGGTCATCTCAGTCAGCAATCCATAGGACCTGCTGGGTCTGTCCCGAGACCTGTCAGCGAGCCTTCGACACTTCACGTGGCCTCAAAGTGCACCTGGCCTGGCACAAGCGCCGAGGTAACGTCACAGCCACGGGGTCACTTAGTGGCGCATGGCGGGTATTGGTATTGGTGTGCGTGGTGTGTGTGTGCACGTGGCATGCGTGGTGTGTGTGCGTGCTTACCATGGTCGCCCCAGTCTGCGTTCCAGGAGTTGGCCACCAGCCAGTAGGGCACTCCGCCCTCCACCCCCCAGCCTAGGATCTTGATGGCGTGGCCCCCCAGCTCCTCGCCCGCCACGTGTTGGTACACTCCTGCAGCACAACCACACCACCACCACAACCACCACCGGCACACCACTGTCAATTCCTACACAACCAACAGAGTTAACCCCTACACACCACTGTGTTAACTCCTATGCAATCAAAACCACAACACTATCACCCACTGTGTCAATCCCTACATAATAATAACACCACCAAATCCTACAGGACGTCACCAATGTGTGTAGACCGCTTACACATCACCACCAATGCCACCACGTCTCAACAGCCCCCTTGCAGACCACCACCACCGTGCGTCAAATTCCACAGCATATAAAGACAAAGTTCCCCCGTAGCCTTTAATAGACTGTTGGGGCAAGTGCTGTTAGCGAGCAGCCCCTATGAAGGCTGGCACGGTACACGCGGGGGGGGCTATCCAGCACCACGCCCGGCCGGCCACCTTTGTCTCCCCAGTAGCGATGTTTACACACTGCACCAGGTACTCATTAAAGGCCGAATCGATCTAGGGGAGGGGCTCAGGACCAGTTCAGATAGCCGTCACTGATGTCGTGGTGGCCGTGGAGAAGGGATTCGAACTCGGAATACAGAATCTTAATGTATCATCCTTGAGAAATCCGATGAGCTACGAAGCTCTTCTTCACAGATGTCCATTGGGGGGGGCGGGCGGGTAGGCCGGATCAAGGTTCTTGTAGGCCTCAGGTACTTTTGGTTCTAGTAGGCCCTAGGCAATTGTTTCGTCGGTTTTCAGTGATAACTTTCTACGGTTGGCACTGCTGCCCCATGTAACTACTGCCACCGCGGTTCACTCACTAAAGCCGATTTTTTTAAAACAACCGTCTCCAATCAACGATAGGACAGCAACGTTTTCTTGTCCTCCCATTGCACTGCTGCTCTATATTTAGATTATGTGTGCGGAAAACAACACCATGTGAAGATGCCAATTTGCTAATTTTGCAATGAACAAAAATTTTGAAAAGTTCATCTCCTGTGTTTCATTTCTCTCTTACCTTATGATAAAAAAACGACTGACACGACTTTGTCTATTTGTATGAACACGGTACCTATCCTTGATATATATATATACACACACACACATTTATTCAAGAGGATATCTTGATTTAAAGCTTTCGTGACTGCAGGGATTCATCTTCTTGGTTCTTTCGGTAAAGTCACGTAGAATGGAAATAATAAAATAATAAAAATAAAACATTATAAAGTAATTCTCACGACGTTTCGGCCACAACGCAAGCAGCCGTTCTCAGGTGAAGAACAGGTCTGTCGAGAAGACAGAGTCTGAATGACACACTCCAGGCTTGGAGCGTCTATTTAAGCTGGGAGGGAGGAGGAAGAGCGCCTTGATAAAATAATTTGCATATCAAGAGGAATATTAGCATATTTATGGGAAATGCAGATATGCGATTAGTACTACTTGTGAAATGCGTAGGAGGTTTGGCGGAGGGTTTAAAGTCATGTTTTGCCTGTGTATTATGCAGGATTAGCAGCATCAAAGGGAGGAGATAGGGGGAAGCATTAATAAAGGGAAGGAATGTTAATAGTATGTAG
>CM025652.2:7017812-7040990 GCA_014621495.2 Entosphenus tridentatus
CCCTCCTCCATCCCTCCTCCATCCCTCCTCCATCCCTCCTCCATCCCCCCTCCATCCCCCCTCCATCCCTCCTCCATCCCCGAGGTCGTAGCGATGGCCACACACGGCTAATACGATCTGCTCCCTCGTGCGGCGGTGGTGACCCCAGCTTGCTGTTGCAGATGAGGATGACCGCTGGCCCAGTTAAACAAAGATCCTGAACTTGAATTAACTTTACAACCGTTCCGGACTAGCACACCAAGTTAACGGCTGAGAAGGTTACGCGGACCTCCGTGCACCAAGAGTCTCTCTCTCTCTCTAACACGTAGTAGTAGGGGGCTTTCACGACCGAATACTATGCATAATGAGGAAGTTATTGGGTTGAATCGCATAAACAGGAGGATTTTTCCACAATTCTGTCTGTGGCCTGATGAGGCCGGTTGTCATTTGTTTACCTTTCTTGTACTTTGCACTCAATCAAGTTTTTGTACAGTTTGTTTTTGTTGTAACGTTCTTACCCTACTGGACATGTTTACCTATAAATGTCATTTTTTGTCTGTCTGTGTGTGTGTGTTCGCACACTTTGGCTCTCAAACGGTGGGGGTTTACGGTTTAAAAAAATAGCCAGGTACCATGCCGTAAGCCCCATGGTGAGCAAGCGGTATTGCTTTTTCCCATCCCTCAACTTTAAAGGAGTTAAATTAGCGATTTAGTGAGATGTATCGTTATTTATTTATTACACGCGCTCGACCATACCAACTCACACGCCTTCGGTGGGGGGATGGCCACACGCGATCGGTGGGGGTGATGGGGACATTTTCTTGAGTGTTAAAAATGCAATAAAAATACGCAAAACTATGCTTGCAGTTACTATTATAGAGTCCGTAAATGCTACCACTTTAGGCCATAGATATTACTGCAGAGCAGGCGGGAGGATTGTGGCTGGGGGGGGGGGGGGGGGGTAGCAGCCCATCCCCAACCTGCCAAGGTGCCACCTCAGCAGGCTGGGCAATCTAGGCGAGGCCGGGGGCTCTGCACGGGACTAGGCCTTACCACGGCCATGTTAAGTACAATTGGCCTCATTGCTGCTGATGTATCTTCCTTGGACAAAAAGTTTAACCTCATCCACACTCTGTCCCTCTTTTCGTAAGGCAAAGACAGGCATGTCAGAGCCGTTGTTGATGTATTTGCAAACATTTGATGGCTTGTACAGAATTGCAGAATTCCACATTAATGTGGGCCTCGAAGATCTTGCACAGAAGAGGGTGCTCCACTGGTTGTCAACATTCATTTCAGAGTTCGTGGGGCAGGTCTGAGTGTTGTTTAAAATCCACCATGCTCAGTATTTCTGTGATGATATCGATAGACATCATGGCCTGAATTGAGTGTCTTCAAGAAGTTGCGTGGATACTTCTTGGTACACCTGCGGTCTTGAATACATGGCGAATTTAGATTGAAATGCCCACATGGGCCATGGACCATTTGCTTGCAGACCACATCAAATAGGGCAGGTTCTTGATGGGGGTCAAGTAGCTCAGCACTGACAAATGTGTCAATGTCACTTGCATGAATTTTTTTCCGTCATCCACAGCAAAATGTGAGCATGAGGAAGAGCACGTTATTGCCACTCAAATGGTGTGCAAGTTACATGTTGTCTTTCCAAAGACACTGCCTTCCTTAGTCGTAATAAGCTTCAGGAGTTCGTCAACTTTGAGTTTGAAGACCCTTGCAATGATGTCACGTGTGTCTGCTGCCTTTTGGTTTGGATAAAGCTCAACCTGGATCTCCTTCCATTTAGGATTGCAAGTGAAGGTGATAAAAAGATGGGGCCTGCCATATTGCCTGATGTATGTCATGGCATCCTGAGTCTTCTCATGCATGTATCTCGGTCCACCTGTGGTGGATGAAGGCAAAATAACTAATCTTCCCACATTATGAGCGTTCGCATGTATGTCAGCATTGATAGTCTCCCTGAGATGAGCACTGTTCCATACGCAGGCGTTTTTTTATTAAGTTGAATGTAAAGGTGCACTCTCAATTTTGGCACAAATCGACAACATACTGAGTTGAAGAGGTTGGCGCACCGTAATGTGGTTTCCTCCTTCTCTGTCCATAATGAAGGAATAACATTCGTTAGAGGAGACAGTTTTGTGAGGATGCCTTTGTCATGTATCTTTGATAATTTGAGGAATCTGGATGGGGTACCCGTCTTGGAATTGCCAAAGTAAAATGGAGTATTGTAGGGCATCATATGCTCGACTTGTCAGGAAATCGTGTGATGGTGTTGTCTTCGTATCGAAGCACAAGGTCTCATACCGACTGTGGTAGTACCTGCTTTCACTACAGCAGTGCATACTGTGGCGGCACCTGCTTTCACTACAGCAGTGCATACCGACTGTGGTGGTACCTGCTATGATTACAGCAGTGCATGATTGTGGTGGTACCTGCTATGATTACAGCAGAGCATACTGTCTGTAGTGGGACCTGCTATGATTACAGCAGTGCATACTGTCTGTGGTGGGACCTGCTATGATTACAGCGGTGCATACTGACTGTGCTGGTTCTTACTATGATAACAGCAGTGCATACCGACTGTGGTTCACCTGCTTTGATTATAGCAGTGCATACCGACTGTGGGTTGATGTATGTGTGTAAGTCGATGTGTGTGTGTGGGTCCATGTGTTTAATGTTCAGCAGAAGTTCGCTGCGCGAAGACGGGGGGAGGCCGAGACACCTCTCGCCTTCCTCAGCGTACTGTCGTTAGCACAAGCAGCTTTTCCCAAGATGGAGCAAGCTGGCTTAGAGTCGTTGGTGTTGGAATGTATGCTGGCCTTGGCGAAGGAGCTTAATGTTGCCCTGCCAGCAATGGAAAATGACGATTTATCGTCCCTTAAGATCTCCCAGTGCATTCAAGCACATTCAATTTGAAACAGCGTACGCAAGTGGTGGCGTGTGCCGGACCTTCTGAGATGTGCGGTGCAACCAAAGAAGTGGAGCCCGCTCAAGCTTGCACTTCGGTCAACGACGGCGGCTAGCAGAGGGGCGCCTCAGAGCAGCAGGGAGAACCCGACCGATGGCAGGGGACCTTTTCTCGCATGGGGAGCGGCTCCGTCCTCTACTACGATTGTGGTCTGCCGGGACACATCGACAGGATGCCGCACTGCTGGGACGAGATTCTCTGGGCCGTCGCTGTCATCCCTGCGGATGTCCCCAGGCCCGCTTGGTTCTAAGGCGAGTCACGGCACACCTCACACTCGGCCCTTACATCCACTGCATTCATCCCGTTCGGTTGTCGGTTCGCGCTCTCGCAGGGCTCGTTCTTGGTTGGTTGCAGGGTGGGATCATTCGGTTGTACGGGAAAATGGCTGGTCACACCACCCTGCTCAGTAGTCGGAGTTGGCTCACCGTGTGGTCGTCGCAGGGGCGGGGACGTCGGCCATTGTTGGGCAAGTACAAGGGGTAGAGGTACGGGTACTCAGACACCGGAGCATCCGCTACTATTATTTCAGAGTTGATTTTTAACATCCTACCCTACACGGTTCAGGACCTTTGTCCAGTTACAGCTCCGTGCTTTACAACAAACGGTGGCTCCCTCGGAATTATTGGCCAAATAACAGCAATGGTGTGCATCGGTGACATCCAATTGACAGGACCGGTGTTAGTTTCAACTTCCCTTGCCATACCGTGTTTATTGGACACTGATTTCTTGGGGAAAATGCACCTTAAAATTTTAGTGGATCAAGGGTGCCTGGAACTGTCATTGGGCCGTCGCATGGTCTTTTTGGCGTCCCCCACTCGATTGCGTATGGTTAATGCCACGGTTCGGGCGCTGGCGACGAAAACGGTCACCGTTCCACCCGGTGCACGAATGCTGATCCCCTTGCGGCTGTGGGACCAACTTGATAAACAGGCGACCGCTGAGGGAATCCTGCTCACACCATCTGATAAAGTGGCTCGGGATCTGACGCTAGTGGGAGCACAAACGCTGGTGTCCAACGACTGTGTACCCTTCAATCAGGTCCTGAATGCGGGGCCGGATGCGTCTGTTGTGCAGGCGGGCACTGTTGGCCCACATGTCTGTAGCGGATTTCAAGGGTGATTTTGTTGGGGAAGTAGGGGTTGTGGGGTCCAAGGAACAAGGGTCGGGGATGATGGGAGTTGGATAAATGCGCTCTGCTCGGAGAACCACGATTTATCGGATGGCTAGAGGTCAGAGTTACACTTGCTCTTGGTTGAATTTGCTGACGTTTTCAGTAAAAGCAAATACGATATCAGCCGGGCCACCCTTTTGAACCACCACATTGACACGGGTGGCGCTGCTCCAATCCGTCCAAACCCCTATAGGTTAAGCCCCACAGAAAAGGAACAAGTGCATCAGGCAGTCCGTGGGGCGCTTCCATAGTTCTTGTTAAGAAGCAAGACGGAAGTCTACGGTTCTGCGTCGACTTCCGCAAATTAAATAAAATCTGTGGCTGACGCGTATCCTCTCCCGAGAATGGATGACTTCGCTACAAGCGTTGGCAGGTGCGAGATATTTCTCTACTCTTGACCTGCTTTCAGGGTTCTGGCAATTGCCCTTGGATGATGTTTCTAAACCGAAAACTGTTTTCCGTACACAAGGGTTATTCGAATTTAACCGGCTCTCTATGGGCCTCCACTCGGCTCCAGCGACGTTCCAACGGCTCATGGAACTGGTTTTGTCGGGCCTACAGTGGGGTTCTTGTTTGATCTATTTAAAGGATGCAATTGTTTTTAGTCGCAGGTTCGAGGAGCACTTGAAATGGCTACGTGCGTTTTTTTTTATTGCGGGCGGCGAACCTCAAATTCAAGCTGCAAAAATGTCATCTGCTGCAGAAGTGGGTGCGGTACCTGGGGTACATCATTAGCAGGTCGGGAATAGCCACCGACCCCGATAAGACTGCGTTCGTGCGCGCTTGGCCGACTCCCAAGACGGTGGGTGAAGTACGCAGCTTTATTGGGCTCGTGTCTTACTATCGCCCCGCCCCTCCGGTACCCAGATTTTTCACTTCCCTTTGTCTTGGACACAGACGCCAGCATCACTGGCATTGGTGCCGTGCTGTCACAAGTGGTGGATGGAGTAGAATGTGTCTTCGCGTACGGCAGCAGGGTGCGGTCCTCGACCGAGCAGCGCTACTGTGTCACGCGCCGGGAATTACTGGCCATTGTGTTCTTTGTGCAGCAATATCGGCCGTACCTCTATAGGATGACCTTTGAGGCGTTCTGATCACGCCGCCCTTCAGTACGCGCTGTGCATTGAATAACCATCCGGCCAGCTATCCCGATGGTTGGAGATCCTCCAGGACTATTCGTTTAAAGTTTCGTATCAAAAGGGTTCGAGCCATACGAATGTGGACGCGCTTTCGCGGTTACCACCACGCGATGAGTGCGCATGCCTTTCCGGCACAGGGCACAGTAAGCTGCCTGTCGAGGCCATATCTCCGACGGTTGTCGCGTCCGTGGGGGGTGTGGGCCCTGACATTCCAGGGGGTCCTAAAAAGGTACGATAACACCCTTGGTCTAGACCACGCAGAATAGGGGCACCTGCAGGTGGAGGACGCCTTCTTATTGAAACTGCGGAGGCGTGTTTGGGACGCTGAGGTAGGGTGGTTGCCCCTGTCATCCTTGAGGGATTGTTGATGTACTGGGACGGCGGGTTGCGCCGTTATGCTATCATAGTACCCACTGCCCTGCGCGGCAGAATCATCTGGGCGGTGCATGAACGACTGCTGCACCTTGGGGTACATAAGACGCTCGTAACCATCAACTAAAAATTTTTTGGCCTGGGATGGCAGGGGACGTTGCCATAATGCTCAAACGGTGTGTTCAATGCGCGTGGCAAACCCCTACCTAAATTGGGTTGTTCCCATTTGCAATCCATTCAAGTATCCCACATAAACGAACTGGTTGGTTGGCGTTGAGTATTTTTCCCGCTGGCCTATGGCCTGGCCACTCCCCAATCAGTCGGCGGCGGTTATCGCCGAGGCGTTCCTTCATGGGTATGTGCTGGATAAGCGCCTCCTCACTGATCAAGGTAAAAATTATATCTTCCAAATTATTGAAAGAGGCGTGCGACTTGTTGGGTATGAAGAAAGTACGGACATCGCCCTATCATCCCCAGACTGACAGGATGGTAAAATGCCTGCATAGGACCATTACTTCCATGTTGAGTCAGCAGGTTTGCGAGTCCCAAACTGACTGGGACTTGTACATCCCTGGGGTCCACGCGGCCTACAGAATGGCCCCTCACGCTTCCACGGGATATTCAACGATTTTTTTTATATATGGGAGGGAGCAGGACCCCCCTATTGACGTCCAACTACACTTGGGACCGGGCAAGGTCAGCAGTAGCATGCCTGCGCCTATGCGCCTTACTCTTCAACGAGTGTCTGAGGCGCGGGAGGCCTCAAAAGGAAAATTCGCCCTTACAACAGTCCGGCAATGAGCAGTTGAGGGGGCTTCGTGACAAGGCTTGGCTGCATTTCCCTCAAGTTCCAATTGGTACAAGCCCTGGCGGGGGCCGGTCGAAGTGATCCAGACCAATAGACTGCAGCGTGTGAAAATTCGGTTCGGTCGTCGGTGATGTGATGTTGGTTAATAAACAGTGTTGCCTCCAAGTCCGATTGAACCCATTACACTCGTAACGAATTGGCCACGCTTTGTTTACATGACAAACCCTTACTAAAAAGTCACGTAGATAGGAAATTAATAGACCACGACGTTTCGATCGCAACACAAGCAATCGTGATCATGTGAGACCAACAACAGCAGGAGAACTGCTGAGGCAGGAGAAAGAGCTGCTGCAACAAGAGGTTATATAGGCTTGAGGTGGGCTCAACCCAATTC
Source organism: Entosphenus tridentatus (assembly GCA_014621495.2). Lineage (NCBI taxonomy): Eukaryota > Metazoa > Chordata > Hyperoartia > Petromyzontiformes > Petromyzontidae > Entosphenus > Entosphenus tridentatus. The sequence goes on from CM025652.2 coordinate 7,024,656, forward strand.
CCTTCTCCCCGCCGTTCATGTCCACATTATCCTCGAGCGACATCCTTGCCTGCGGCGTGCATAAAAGGGGCACAACAAAGTTACTCAAACCCCTTTCCAAATTTGTAAAAAAAAATCAGTTCCTCTAAAAAAACGCCGCGAAGCGACAATACGAGCGGAAATGACGGATAAGCGGAGGGCTTGTGGGGCTGTTATCATCCGCTGGGGATCACCCTGTGTCCAGGAGAACGGCCGGTGAGTTGGGGGGGGGGGGGAACTCCACTGACCGTGTCGGCAGCTTGGGCCCTCCCAGCACGGTGCCGCACAACCTGCGCACGTCCTCCACAGACGCGCCGTCAAACGCGTGGCCCGCCTGCGTCCCACCACACATGCGTGCAAATGGGGGGTGGAGTGGGGGGAGAGTGGGGGGTGTAGGTTTACGACATGCGGCACGCCGGCGATTCAGTCACGATTCGTTTTTGTTGGACGCAGTTCATGATTAATTTCAGCGCTCGCCACGCAAGATGCCGTCGGGCTTTTTTATCGAGCCCAGAATTTTATGGCGAGACGACGGGAGAAGCGGAACACAAGAGGCGGGGAAGAGGACGTGGGGCCATGATGGGTCTCGGTTATAGGGTGCCACGGTGGTTAGATGACCTCCCCGGGTATACATAAGGTCGTGGGTTCGAGATCCCGACCCCGAGGGCTGCGGTCTCTCGCTCTCCCCGTGGTCGCGAGGATTTTTCCCGTGTCCTCCGGTTTTTCCCCTCCACATTTACAATCAACATCACGCGCTTAGAGTAGATAGCTGCTGCTATAAACTTCCACGTGATAATCTACTTCGTTGTTGCTTCTGATAAAGAGCTACACAGGCTTAGTGGGCCGTAACAGGTAAAATATATTATTTTAGTTTAATGTTGTTTACATGCCGCTTGCTATATTAACAATATTATAACATTATATTATTATACTGCCTGTGAATTTTACCAGTGCTTAGTCGGCTTAAAGATTTACAAGAAAACTTCAAGGGCACCTACACATAATAGGGAAAGGCACTGCGTTCCCTAGCCAGGCAGCGCCGTCGCTTAGGGCACTTGGCTCGCGGGTTTCAACACGACGAGCGCTACCGCTGCCGAGGCGATGCGGCAAACAGCAGCGGCGCCGGTTGGGACGCGGAGCACAGCAGCATTGGAGGGGGCCCCACAGGTCCAGTGACCGAGGGGTGTGTGTGTGTGGGAGGGGCAAGTGCAGGAATTGTACAGGGAGTGCGAGCGATGAGCAATGTGTGCGAGCGGCGAGCAGTACGGTACCCTCTTCCTCACCTGCCAGGTGGTGCCCAGCGTGTTGACGTAGTTGGCCATGTACTTAGAGAGCGGAGGAAGCAGCGGGACGGACCGCCCCGCCACCAGGCGTGTAGCGCACGCCACGCACAGCAGCAACAGCACACGCAGCATCGTTCTGCAAATACAAAGGATTCCCCCACGTAGCCTTTAACAGACTATTGGGGCAAGTGCGATTAGTGAGTGGCACCTATGAAGGCTGGCACGGCACAAGAGGGAGGTGGGTGGTCAGCACCATGCACTAGCCGCCTTTGGTCACCCCAGTGGTAATGTTTTAAGACACCGCACCAGGTACTAATTTTAGGATGAGTGAACCTAGAAGAGGCCCGGGACTGGTTCAGATAATCGTCATCGTTGGTGGCCGCGAACGGGAATCGATCTTGCGGTCGCTGGGTCCACAGTGCTGCATGTGTGCACATGTACACACACCGAGGCATACACCGAGGCACACGTGCGTGAGCGCGCATGCTACACAAAAACATGTACACAGCAGTAATCGCACCTCCGATTTTGTACGGTCGGCTACGTACGGTGCGAAAGAAGTTCAACAAACATTCATACTGCCCATAGACTAACACTCCCCATAGATTAATACTGCTCATAGACTCAACACTACCCCATCCGCTACGGACGGTGCGAAGAAAGTTCAACGTGTGTAGAGACATTCACCGATTCCGGATTTGTTTTGTTTATTATTTCGGCCGTCATCATAGACAACCTATGTGATATTCATCAAGTCTCAGCATGTGGATATATTTAGTCGATCTCTTAGTAAATGAGAGTAACAATAATAATTAGTATTATAATACATGACACATAACACTCCTTTAAAAAAAAAATGGCAAAAATTTTGTAACTATGCAACGTTTCGGGAAATGCCCCCCGCCCTCCCTACGTGCAGCGCAGATGAGCGCTTTAAAACATTCACTCTACAACAGTCACCGTGCTTGGCAAACTCCAGCATGGGAATTAATGAACGGCTTGCGAGAGCGCAAGCGAGCTGAACCCGCTGACTCACAGCCGATCTGGCGGTTAATATTGAGCCAGCAACCGCTTTACGGAGTCAACAGTCTCCTCGTCGTCACGTGTTACTTTTTTTTCCCGGCACAGGGTATGATGACATCGAAGTTACGAGTACCTCGCACAATCGCAGAGGAACTGTTGCCCAAGTTATGTATATGTGAAGAGGTTTTCATGTATGTGTAGTGACATTGCAGGATGTCATTGTGTGATGCCGGCTCTAGAGATGCATGGCATGCGGTGTATTGACATCGCGGACACACGAGGATGTGGGTGCAGTACCAGCCCCTGAGGGGCTTGGTCAGCGCTGATTGATACTGCTGGATGGCATCACACTTGGCGTGCAATGCCAGCCCTAGAGGATCGGATGAGAGAGTGCTGGCCATAGGGAATGGGTTACTGGAGGCCATGCACTCCGGCTGACCCAAGAGGATACGTGAACAATTAAGTCTACAAAGGGGCCCCAAGTGGGGGGCTGGGGGTGGTCACGTGATCCGGGTCGAGATCCTGATAGAGGGTTCTGGAAGGTGGTCATGGCCAAGGGCGGAGCAAGCCACGCCGCAGAGAATATAAGCCGGGTCCCCCAGAGGGACCGGCGTTGTTGTTCAGCCTGAAAAAACCTCCGTCTACGTTCTCCGAGTTTCCAACACGTGGACCTGGACCCAAGCTGTGGTCCCGGTCCGTAGTAGCTAGTTACGGTATAATTAGCGTAGTTAGCCTGGTAGTCACCACCATAGGTTGTTATTCTGTTAAGTGGCAGTTACCCCGTGTGTTGGTGTTAATAAATGTGTTTCCTCCAAAGAATACGTCTACGACTCAGTTGAACTCACAACATATGTATGTAGAACTTTCTGCACCACACGCAGCCAAGCATGCTAATAGGAGGTGCAGTGTGGAGTCTATGGGCAGTGTTTATTTCCCGTATTTTTCAAAGCAAGAGTCGGAGGTGCGTCGCATGAATCAACTTACATCAAACGGCCAGCAATAAACGGCACGACCTACGTTGTGACACTAGAGAATTTGGCGGAAACCCAAGCAGAACAGAGAGAGAATATACAAACTCCACGAGCACCAATACCCGCCAATTCGCCACCAAGCGACGGTGACGTTCACCACGGCACCTGTGCCAGGTCAGGTGCAGTTTAATGCCACGTGAAGTGCACTACAAAAAAACGATAGGGAGTGCAAAGTGTAGGGAAAGCCAAGCAAGGTCACGACATTTTTTTGGGCACATGCCAACCCCCCAAAACACAATCGTTTGTAGAACTTTTGGACCAAGATTATAAAGAATATTGGAGACAGTCTTGCACACACCCCTGTCCACAGGCCAAGCCTTGGTCAGGAGTTGAGCTTGGATAGTTTCTCGGATGGGTGATCCACTACCCTTTCCATGAACAAAACACAGGTGTTATAGGCTACAATGTGGGCAGTTCAGCACCATAAAATGTTCTGCACAACTCCCCTGCCCCCCCGCCAAATCCGCAATGACCAGCGTGGTGGAGTATGGTCAAATGCAGTGGATGCGTAGTGTAACAGGACTACTGTGGTGGTGGGGAGTGGCAGTTTTAGCGGTTAGCGCGCTGCCGCTACGAACCTGGCGGCCCGTAGTTCGATTCCCGCTCATGGCCACCAACACCAATGATTATTATCTGAACCGGTCCTGGGCATCCCCTAGGCCGACTCAGCTTTAAAATGATTAACCTGGTGCAGTGTGGAAACACTGCCACTGGGGAGACAAAGGTGGCCGGGAGCGGTGTTGGCCACCCACCCCCTCGTGTGCTGCGCCAGCCTTCATTAGGCGCTCTAACAGTGCTTGCCCCAAAAGTCTATTCAAGGCTATATGGGGAATCTTTGTCTTTGTTTTGTGGTGGCGAGCGATTAGCTTTAGCGCGAGCGTGCTGCCGCTACTAACCCGGCGGCCGGAGGTTCGATTCCTGCTCCCCGAGGTTCGATTCCTGCTCGTGGCCGCTAAAGCCAGGGCGACGATCTGGACCGGTTGCTCAAAAAAAAATTTTCATGGAGAGCGAGGACTATATAAAGTAATCCCAGTGACGGACCATAAATACCAGGACCCAGGCATGCCTTTTGGAGTTTGGCCTGAGGGGGTAAAAAAAAGGGACAGAGCAGGGCGAGGGAGGGAAGGAGCAAGCCCGAGACGGACGCCCACCAACCACAACGGCGGGGGGTGGGGGGGGGCCAGATCAGCCAGACCAAGAGTAGCATCGAGAAACAAAAAAATAATGGCTATGGCTCGAGGCCCTTTGTCTAGCAGCAGATCGATCAAGGCCGATAACAACGATTTAATTCCATGTCAACCACGAACGTGTCACAATGACTGCGTGCGGTGGAAGTTCTCCAAATAAAATCATCCACGTATTCCCCCCCACCCTCTTCCCCCACCACCGCCACCGCACACAATAAGCAGATGTATACAAAAATGTATAAAAGCCACAACTCTTTTCGCCCAATACAAAACAAAAAAAGCAGAAGGAGAGGGGGCATGGGGGAGAACCATGAAGACAATTAAGGCTCAAGTGTCATTCTATTTAGCCACGAGCATGTTTCCCATTGCAAGGAGCAGTGGGGGGGGGGGGCGGAACCGCCAAAACATTCCGCAGACAACGAGAAAAAAAGACCACGCCAGGCATAACAACTGTGAGGAGACATTTTTGCCGAGTCAACATCACGTGACCAGGCTGTGGCTGTTCATTACAAGCGTAAATAGCACACGGAACACAGTGGGAGTCGTTCATTCCTCCTTGCAAAAAGGTCCTCTGGTCACGAGGTGGGGAACCCAGAACCCACACTGATGGGAGATATGGAACTCGGTGGTAGGTGGGGGGAGTGATGGCAGGAAGGGGGTTGCCTCCATCACTCAGTGGGCCCCTAACCTCAGACCCCCAACTCCCCTCAGACCCCCCCCCCCCATCAAATACTTGGCCGTACTTTTATAATTTATTTATACAGATAGTCCGAGTTACGATGGTCCGACTTACGATATTTCAATCTTACGATGGCGATACGACAAAATTGTAAAATATTCTAACTTTCGCGCGGCAGGCAAACGCAGCAGCGTACGAGGTACGATACTGTACGTTAGGAGGCCGTGCAATACAGTATTGTAATTAATACATACAGTATATAGTTTATACAGTACGGTACTGTAAATTGCTCGGTTTTGCTAAATTATCACCATTCTTTAAAGACTCCTGGGTAGGCTAGGCCATCTTTGACTTACGATAATTTTTACTTACGATGGGGTCGTCGTAACGCATCTCCATCGTAAGTAGAGGAGTACCTGTAATTGCTTTTAGTGTTTAGTTTATAATAAAGGTTTTTGGGTGAAATTATTTATAAATGTGTCACAACCCTCCACCAAACGGCATGGCCAATCGGTAAAAAAAGTGTCACGTTGACAAAAGACCGGTATGCTGAAGAGTGAATCCACAACATTGACAATTTTAGTACGACGTTTCGCTGGAAATTAAATCCAGCATCTTCGGACGATTTGCACCGGTGGGCTAAAGTAGTGAACTATTTGTCTTTTGTCAACGTGACACATTTTTTACGGATTGGCCGTGTTGGGTGGTGGAGGGTTGCGACACATTTATAAATAACGCGATCTAACCCAAAAACCTTTATTATGAATAATACTGGTTGCGAAAGTCTACGTGTTAAACTGAGTGTTTTAGTTTGTTGTCCTTCCACCCTCCCCTGCACCTCCCAATGAGCACAGTTCGCTATGTACCGTGCCAAAGAAGCTCAACGTACACACATACACGCCCCTCCTTCTCCACGTCACCTGGACCGCACATTCTCTCCTCATGGTGGTCACGTGGATTGTTCCCCAGGTTCGTCCGGTTTTGCCCTCCACGTGCGGTGTGGATTACTTGGCCGCTACCGTAAATTCCCAACTGTGACAAATTTGGCTTATGTAGCGCGCGCTTACTAACATAAGCTAAACCACACACACGCGCACACATAGAATGTAACTCGTATCGGTCTAATATTCCTACGCTGAAATCATCCTTGAAAATCACTCAAAAGGGTTGACACTCCGCAGCGTCGCCCACCCCGACTGTAAAAATCTGGCAAGAAGAATCTTGAGACTCGCTGAGCGTTTCCTGGGTTAAACAAGTGGAATAAATAAACACACCCAAAATTTGTTTAAATTTTACCAGGTAAAGCCCACCTAGCTATATATCTCTTTTTCAGAATAGACCTGGTCACAAATGATAGCTCAACGTGTGGCTTGGCTCAAAGTGGCTTATCACGTGGAAATTCAAAGCAGGCAAATACTCTAAACGCATGTCAATTACAAATGCGGAGGGATAAACCGGAGGACTCGGAAGAAAAATCCACGTGACCACGTGGGGAGAACATGCAAACTCGAAATATACAACAGGTATCAAAGTTCGGGATCAAACTCACAACCCTCCTGTATACCAGGTGAGGTAGTTAACGTCGCCACCGTGGCGCCCCTATTTATTTATGCTTAGGGCCCCCTCCCCCCTCCAATGGGCTGGCACCACAGCTGGCCTCAGCGAAGGCCACGAGACGATCACACACGCGATACGTCACATGACCTCGCGCACCCTCCCCCCCCACCCCGTGACCATCACGTGGATGATACCACACGGCGCAGACACGTAACGATTATTAAATATAACAGCCAGGCATCTCATACCAGCAGCCTGGGCACTGGTGTCAATCAGTCAACATTGGTTTATTTGAGAGCCGGTCCTTAAGTCTGGGTCAACATCAACAGGGTCCGTGGAAATAAAAGAGTCTCAAGTCATCTGTGGAAGTCTGTGGAAGTCATGTGGTCGTTTCCTCCCCAAGTCTGGTCGAATAGGAGCAGCCTGGCACATCCAGTGAAGACGCTCTTGAGTTATCAAAATGTGGGTGGGCACGCATATCCCTCACCCCTATCAATAGTCAGCTCGGCCAATAGGTGATACTCCATAGAACAAATTTACGATGGTGAGATGTTAACTACCTCGTCTGGTATGCAGGAGTTCGTGGGTTCGATCAGACCCCGACGCCTGCTGTCTATTTGGAGTTTGAGTGTTCTCTCCCAGTGCTCGCGTGGATTTTTCTCCAGGTCCTCAGGTTTTTTCCCTCCACATTAAGAATCAAAATCACACGTTTAGAGTATTTGATTGCAAAAAATGTCCACACGATAAGCCACATCACCGAGCAATCCTTTGTGGCCAGGGAGCTTCTGAAAAAGAGCCAAGTATGGCTCAGTGGGCCTTACCTGATAAAAGAAAAAACAAAGTTAATCGTTCGTTAAATATCCACACCTATAGCCAATGACCATACTAGGCCTTTCCTCTGTGCACTGCAGTCTCTGACGACGCGATGACTAGCTTCACCATCTTCACCGAGGCCCGTTCACTTCGTCTGGTCACGCTTTGTGGTTTTTATAGTGGCGGCAACGACAGTGGTGGTGGTGATTATATGAGTGGCGACAATGGCGACGATGATAATCGTGACCACAATGGTAATGGTAAGTGTGATGAGAATGGTGACAAAGATAATCGTGATGACAACCACGGTGATGATGACAATAGTGATTATGAGTGTAATCGCGACGATGACAACAACGGCGATGATGATGGTGGTGGTGATTGTGTGTGACGAAGATGATGACGACGACAACGGTGATGACGGCGATTATGATGGTGGTGATTGAGCGTGACGACAATGATGACGATGATAATCATGACAACTACGGTGATGATGATGACAATGGTGATTATGAGTGTGACGACGATAATCGCGACGATGATGACAACTGTGATGATGGCGAAGGCGGTGACAAGGATATCTGGGTGGGAAGCCGCAGGTATCGCCACGCGTGACGATTTTGGTCCACTCACCCACGAAGTCACCGCCAATTAAAGTAAAAAAACCTTACTGTTGACACATATATGTTAAACTTATTTCGCCCCGTACAAAGGCAACCGTGATGAACAACCATTGCCACCGATTTCTGCGAACACAATTATCCAACGTCTGGCGAGGTCGCACGTGCGCGCACACACACACATACGCACACACGAGTCGCCATCGGTGTTGCTTAAACAACGGACTCATGGGAGCTCTTTCAACAGCTGGGCCTCTTAAGTCTTGCACCCTTCCACAGACCCATCACTGCCCACGGCCATCCACGCATTCAATTTCAGGTACACCCTGCTCGGGTAATTTAATTTGGTCGTACGAGTTTCTTAACATGGGGAAATTAACCAAAATGCATATCACACGGATCGGGGAAGTCAAATAGCAGTGCTTGTCCGAATGCAGACCCTTCACCATTGCCATAGGACTGATGAATTTCCACAAGCTCTGCAAGGGCTGTTTATAGATAACCAGCCACAGTTGCTCAATGGAGCAGGAACTCACTTTGGCTGATCATTGCCATCGTCATCATCACTACCGATGTAATATTAAAAAAACACACATAACTAGCGCAGTTTAAGGACAGTCCAACCTCGAGAGCGAGAGGTTAGTAGACCCGTAAAGGCCAGGAGGGACGAGTGGCAGCCGAGGAAGGGAACGCGTCTGAGACGGAGCGATGAAATAAAGTCGTGTGCGGTTGGATAGGCACGCGTACGTTAAACTTATTTCGCGCCACCGTACGTAGTCAACCGTGCTAGAATCAGGGAGGTGTGGTCGGGGAACAAACACAAAAAGCAGTTCTAAAAAGGTGGATTAATAGGTGAGCATTGTAAAAAAGCTCAACGCCAAAGCATTCCGCATGCTCTATAATAAAGAAGGGCCGTTTCCCGAAACGTCGCACGTACTAAGGAGGGTCCTTTCCCGATACGTTTTTTTCTTCCTTTGATGGCCACCAAAGTTGTATTGATTAATGTGTTTTGAGATTATATATATATACACACACACATCTAAAATCTGGTTGGTGAGTGTATATATTTGAGTGACAACGGGTAAAAAATTTGAGGAGCGCCACGGTCGCTAATAGATATTAAATACCTTGCCTGGTATACATGAGGTCGTGAGTTCGATCCCTACCCCGACGCCTGCTGTATATTCGGAGTTTTGCGGTGTCTCTCTCTCTCCCCGTAGTCGCGTGGATTTTTCTCTCGGTCATAACGTTTTTTCCTACACATTTAGAATCAACATCACGCGCTTAACGAGTATTTGGCTGCTATAAATGTCTCCACGTGATAAGCCACATTGTTGAGCTGTCATTTGCGATAGCCAGGGTCGCTTCTAAAAAACAGCTACAGAGTTCAGTGGGGCCTTACCCGGTAAAATAAAATAAAATGTTTGGTTTTTAGTTTTCATCTTGCTTCCTGCTGCTCATCTTGAGCCGTGCCCTCATCTTTGTTCGTCATATGGAGTCTTATTTTCCAGAGCTTCAAAAGTTGAAGTAAGTTTCTCTACACATCGCCAACTATTGTCCCTGCTACTCAATGAAGTATGGGGGAAACATTTTTTAATTAAATTTTCCCCACCAACCAGTTTTGTTTCCAGAGGTTTCCAGATTGGACACACACAAAGACAAAGATCTCCCGTATAGCCTGAACAGACTGTTTGGGAAAGTGCTGATAGCGAGTACCTATGAAGGCCGGAACAGTACATGGAGGGGGTGGGGTGGCCAGCACCACGCCCAACCGCCTTTGTCTGCCTAGTGGCCGAGTCGACCTAAGGGAGGCCCAGGGTCGGTTCAAATAATCGTCACTGGTGTTGGCTGCAAGCGGGAATTCAACAGCGGGTTCATAGCATAGCGCGCTAACCGCTATACTACAGCTCCCGACACACACACACACGTGCGCACGCTCGTATCATGTGATAACAATTGGCACCATCAGCAATACTTAAAGGTATTACACGGTTTAAAAAAAACAACCTCTCCAAGCTCATACATAATGTGGACTTTAAAACAACAATCACTGGAGGACATGCTGCCATGGTGCAAAGGGAGTTCGCAGGTTCAATTCGTATCTCCCGGCGCGACAGTTGCAGGAACCGTGCACGTTGAATCAATGCCTAATTTTCCTTGGGCCCGATGCCTCCCCTGTCCACCCAACAGTATAAAATGGGTACAGTACACCAGTTATTCACAATGGGCAGGTCCGTGTGCTGTTGGGCAAAAATGTAGGTACTTCCACCAAATCCCAGATGTAATTATGTACTTTACAGCCAGCATGGAGGAGGAGTAGGCCAAATAACCGCTAGAGGGGTCTCTCGAGCGTTGAGGGAGCCATTGCAGGGCTGCGCCTTTAACCTTTATACCGTTGTACACCGATAAAACACAAAAGATGAGCGAAAAATGTTGCATAAAATCACTAGAGGTGGATTATAACTTTGAACGCTTTAAGAAATTGTTCTAACCAAGCTTGGTAGTAAAGGCCTAAAATCTAAAAATGGCGTTCATAACGCTACCGCTTTTAATAATAACCGTCACTCTTCATTTGAACCACTAACATCTTGTGTACAATTTTACAATTGTTGTAAAATACCTTGGATTAAATCGGGCGATATTTATGTAAAAATGCGAGTTGAGATATCTTACTTCAGGAATTCGTCAGGAGCGCTTCTGACAAAATACCTCTCAACACCCCCCCCACCCATCTCCTCAGATTCAGGAAGCTAAGCAGGTATTCCACCTGGCTAGAGATTGGATGGGTGACCGTCACGAAACAAAACATGTTTTATAGGGTACATTGTGGACAGTGCAGCACCGTCAATTGTTCTGAACCCCTCCACCACCTCCCCCATCGTCAGCCTTCAAAGGTGCTCGCTAACAGCACTTTCCCCAACAGTCTGTTAAGGCTATAAGGGGATATTTGTCTTTGTGAGGAGCGGTAGTGTAGCGGTTAGCGCGCTGCGCTATGAACCCGGCGACCCGAGTTCGATTCCTGCTCAGGGCCAACACCAGTGATGATGATCCGAACCGGGTCCTGGGCCTCCCCGAGGTCCACTCGACTTCTAACGAGTACCCAACGCGGTGCGAGGTAAGCATCACCACTGGGGAGACAAGGGCGGCCGGGCGTGGTGTTGGCCACCCACCCCCTCTCGTGTGCCGTGCCGGCCTTTATTAGGTGCTACTCACAAGCAACACCTGCACCAATAGTCTGTTACAGTCCATAAGAGGCGTTGGGTCAGATCGTGTAAATATAATTGTCGTTAAACCCTCCGCCACCCGACACAGCAAATATAGTTAAGGTTTGTCACGTAAAATTAACGTGGCCAATTCGTTCCTAGTACAGCACGCCAGTGTGTTGGGCAGTATATTTACGTGATCCAACCCAAAAACCTCAATTATGGATAATATTGCTTTGCGAAAGCCTACTCAGGTGTTAAGTCTGTTACAGGCTATAAGGGGGAAGGGTGGGGTCATCTTCGTCTTAACAGCGCCCGCCATTTCAGGGCAGGTCACCACCCCCTAGGGGACAGAGGTCAGAGGCCCCCAGAGATAGAAACAAAACCCCCCGTGTAACAGACTGTTGGGGCAAGTGTTGTTAGCGAGAACCTACGAAGGCCGGCACGGCACACAAAGGGGGTGGGTGGCCATCACCACGCCCGGCCGCCTTTGTCTCCCCACTGCACCAGGTACTCATAGGGGATGCTCAGAACGGGAATTGCTACACTACCGTCCCCATTACTGGGTACACACAACCTTCAAACAAGGCAGAGAAATGCAACCAAACGCAGGGTTGGACGACCTTTGGCTGGGTGGAAAGTCAGACAAGAGGGCTGACAACGACGATGACGAATGAATGCGTGTGGGCCCTCTGTGCGTTTCTACGTGGTCTCTCGGCATTGCTTGGCATGTGATAGGGGGGTAAATAATAGCTTAATTGGCTCATCGGATTCCTCCAGTCATTGTGGAGAAATAATCCTGGTCAACGCGATCTAACCCCAGCTGTGTCGCCTGACGAGGCTGGTTAATTACCGGCGAACCCTCGGACAGAGTACTTGAATTGTAAACTCTCAACACAACCAGTTAAGTGCTCCTGAACGAGTAACTTAATTGGGCACGTTTTTGTTTATGTGACAAACCCTAAACTTAATTGGCTGAGTCGGGTGGTGGGGGGGTCGCGGTGTTTAAAGACACATTTTTTACGCGATCTAACCCAATGGTCTCCCTCTCTCTCTACATCGGCTCAATCCGCAACTGGACATCTGTTGAAAAAATCTTCGTGGCTTATCAGATTTCTCCTGGACAAATAAAGTTTCTGATTCGGATTCTGTTATTACCGACGAAACGTACTCGAATTGTAAACCCGCTGTGGTGGGTTTACTCTCTCAACACACAACCGGCAAAGTGCTGAACTAGTAACTAATCGGGCACGTTTTTGTTTACGTGACAAGCCCTTACGAATTGGCTGTGTCGGGTGGTCGCAGTGTTTAACGACACATTTACACGATCTAACCCCAAAAGAAAAGAAATATTGTGGAGGATGATAATAACTCGAATTTATAATAATGCGCATTCCATCCTAGAATCCCAATGCGTTTGGCAAAAAGTCGGAAACAAAGAAGATCAACAGAGTTGAGGATAAGAATCATCAATACATGAGAGAACACACCCCTACGCGTCGATTGGAAGAGCCACGCAGGTTAAAAAATGATACCTAACTGAGGAAGTATGCTAGCCTTCTACAAGGGGGACATGTTGTTTGAAAGGATATTACAGATCATCGATTATACGGCAGCTTCGGGTCGGTGGGTGCATCGGATTTTAAAAAGATCGACGGATAATCACATCACCATTTAAAATAGCTTATTTTTTGCGCGTTCTTGCACGACATTATGGTTTTTAGGCGTTGTTGTATGTTTTTTTAAATGTGTTTTGCAACGTGAAATTGGAACAAATAAACACAAATAGACAAAAATAAACACCATATTTTTAAAGCGTTGCTGTATTTACTGCACCCTGCTTACCACTCCAATCTCGCCGACTTCGCATTGGGGTGACGCGTACACACGTGCAGTATGTTCATTGTGTAAGTTGTATGTAGTGTATAATGTAGTGTATATCATATTTCACACCGAAATCAAGCGTAACTACGTTGTCACGCTACACGTTGCCGATCCCCCGAACTGGGTTCCAGCCTCTGGGAGGGGTTTCGCCGGATCGGCCCAGGGCCTCCAGATAATGTTAGAAGCAGCCAGATAATTGTATTATTATTGTTGATGGTCCATAGTCCACCCCGGCTCTCGCATAATGTCCCCGATGCAGTAATTTTTTAATCCTTTATATTAAGTTCACTTGCGCGCTTGCTTGCTTATGACCGTGCAAATCTTTCGGTCGTTTTTTAACCCACTTCCCGTGATCCAATCGAGCTGACATTTTCCACACAGACTCGTTGTGCGTGACAATTACTTTTCGTGAAAAAATGTTTCCAAAATTGTACACTTTTTAGGACAAAAATATTATATTTAATTACCAATTGCTTAATGGTGGCATGCAATCATCTGACCCATAGGTGGCAGCCATCTCAAGCCAGAGGACGAGAGGACTCTAGCCACCACGCATATAAAGGATTTATAGTGAAAAACTTTTTTTTACGGGTAAATTTTTTAGTCTGTTGAAGGTCGGCGATGTGGCTATCGACTCATCTCGACGAGCTGTACACGATGCACTATTCAAAGTTGAATTTTTCGATAACGGGTTTTTTTATATTTGGCGTTTAGACATCGCGTAGTAGCACTGATTTCGGATTTATTGGTACCCCAGTCGCGGAGTTAAGTACACCCCTCGAAAAAAGTGTCCCAGAAATAACATATTTAATTGCCTCGGCCTTTTTGTATTATTTGGTACCCCGGGGTACCGCCATGAGCATCAATTGGTCGAAGACTAACGACGACGTGACAGCAAAGGAACGTTCGGGACGCGTGCAAAAGCAGGGAGCCAAGGACGTCCAATCTAAGGGACCTTTGTTTGACAGTTATCAAAGTATAAAAACAATTACAGGTGTTTACCCTTTTGTGGCAATAAAACTGGAGGTATTAAGGTGTTCAAACACCAAATAGTTACTGGACATCTGTGAAACGTAGTGGACATGCGTAGAAAAAAAGAGTTATAGCTCTTCGGATTCCTCCAGTATAAATATTCTGATTCGGAGATACCTTTCTGCAAGGAATCTAATAAGTCTGCATTAACCACACGTGCTTGTGGCAAAACGTGCAAACCGTGCACCGGTAATGTTTCAAAACACGTAGGGGCCTTTCGCGAACAATATCACCCACAAGGCGCGCCGCGTCGTCTTTGGCCTAACACCAGAGACAGCCTTCCGTATGGCTCTCACCAGCATTGCCAGAAAGGGTAAACAAAACTATCCATATTTTTCAAGGACATCCAAATGGGAGATGTAGCGACGATTTTATTCTCCCCTGGTGTAAAGGGCAGGCAGGCAGGGTGGGTGGCTGTGGCGTGGACGAGGGTTGAAGGCGGAATTTATTCAGCAGTGGATAGACCCTGGCTTGTTGATGACTAAAACCCTCACGAGGATATTTAAGCCCGAAACATGAGGATTTCTCCGCAACTCTGTGGCCGTCCCCGCCTGATGATGCTGGTTGTTTTAATTTCAAAACGTCACGGTACACGAATTGTAAAACCTTTTAGCGGGTTTACTCTCCAACACACCGGTGTAGTGCTGTACGAGTAACGAAATTGGCCACGTTTTGTTTACGTGACAAACCTTAACTAAATTGGCTGTCGGTTTGGGGGTGGCGGGTTTAACGATAAACATTGTCCATTTACGTGATCTAACCCCAAAACCATCTCCAACAGTACAATGTCGGCGACAAACAAAAAATCACGAACGAGCAGAGAATGACGGAGTACGCAAATAGAAACCACGAGGCTAAGCCGAGTTCCAATTGACAAAGACCCCCCCACCCCCATTGCCTGCAACAGACTTGGGGCAAGTGCTGTGAGCGAGCTCCTACAAAGGCCGGCTCGGCACACGAGGGGGTGGGTGGCCAACGCCACGCCCGGCCGCCTTTGTCTCTCTCGTGGCAATATTTTTAATAGCAATAGGTATTCAATTGAGGCCGAGTCGACCTAGGGGAGCCCCAGGACCGGTTCAAATAAACGTCACTGGTGGTGGCCGTGAGGAAGGAATTGAACTGTGGCTCGCCAGGTTCAGAGCACAGCGCGCTAACCGCTGCACCACCGCTCTCCATTAACTCACCACCACCACCCATGCTCACTCCACTGCTGGATGAAGGCCTGCCTCCCCAATTACCGTTCGACATTATTTCACGGCAAAGACCAACTTATCAAACAGCCTTAAATTTCACTGCACGATAGCACAAACCCACCGCTGCTGCTGGATTTGAGGCTTCCAACGCATCTCCATGCAGGTCCGTAGCGTGTGGGGGGGGAGTTACCGATTTGGCCATATTTCACCATGCTGGTCACAAGTGCGGTCAGCATAGGCGTGTGAGAACTTTGACTAATGTACAAAGATTGCAGCGCCGCAGAGATCAGCTGCATCCCTCTCTCTTGGCTGCTGCTGGCTTTGGTCACCACGCAGCAACTATAACATCCTGTGATGGTCGACCAATCCAGGCACGATCTCAACCCTGCCAAGAAGCTTTGCGAGCTCGGGGTTAATTGAAACAAACCTTCAAATACTTTTGCCGACAAAACAATAAGCAGCACGGAAAACCAATGTCACAGGAAACATCCCCATCCATTCATTCATTAGCATTCACACACACACACTGGCACTGTCTTTTGTGCGTGAATTAAATCCACAAATACTCACCCGGTGTGTGAGGGAGGGACGTAGCTGTCGTGACGAGATACGAGAAAACAACAATAGTTGAGACTCACCACGGGTACGGGATGCCTGCGCTTATATAAGCGGGCAGCCGGCGGGCAGCCAGCGGGCCCGCGCCCCTCCCACCGGCCACGTGCTCCCCACCCCCACCCACGTGACGCCCCTCACCACGCTACCCCACACCACGCTACCCCACACCACCCACGTGACGCTCCTCACCACGCTAC
>CM025652.2:7041631-7056815 GCA_014621495.2 Entosphenus tridentatus
CCCACGTGACGCTCCTCACCACGCTACCCCACCCCCAACAACACACCACCTACGCGATAACCTCACCACGCGACCCACACCACCCACACCACCCACGTGACGCTCCTCACCACGCTACCCCACACCGCCCACGTGACGCTCCTCAACACGCTACCCCACCCCCAACAACACAACCCACGTGATACCCTCACCACGCAACCCCACCCCCAACAACACACCACCCACGTGATACCCTCACCACGCGACCCCACACCGCCCACGTGACGCTCCTCACCACGCTACCCCACCCCCAACAACACACCACCCACGTGATACCCTCACCACGCAACCCCACCTCCAACAAGACACCACCCACGTGATACCCTAACCACGCAACCCCACCCCCAACAACACACCACCCACGTGATACCCTCCCCACTCAACCCCACACCGCCCACGTGATACACTCACCACGCAACCCCACACCGCCCACGTCACCCCTGACCCACCCATGTCACTCCTCACCCCGTTCACCCTTCGCCCTCAAATCATCCACGTGACGAGGTGCGTGTGACCGGGCAACAATTGCATGGCCCAGCAAAAAAAAAGCGTTGAAATTACTGTACGCGGCAATATTCCACTCGTGTTGAAACATGTTTGACACATTTTTATTTAAAGCTTTCATGACTGCAGGGAAACAATAAAATAAAAAAAATATAAAACGAAAATTATCACGACGTTTCGATTGCAACACAAGCAATCATCATCAGGTGTGAAAGCCACAGCAATACATTTTGAAAAAAGTGGCGTTTTTTTCTTCTAAAAAACCGCTACTTTTTTCAAAATTTCTTATTTAATGCAGCCGGCGGTGGACTATGTTTGCTTAAACACTTAAATACGTTAATATTATTAATCATTGATCGTTTCTGCCTGGATTAAATATCGGACGTTCTATAGGATTCTGGGGGGGGGGGGTCACGTTTTGACAGATTTTTGCGTTCCTACTAAATGGATAGCCCCTAAACCGGTCATTGGTAATGGCAAGACTGGGGCCGTCCATTCGGCAATCGAAAAGGAGGGGGGGGGGTGAGCGGAAGCCCTTGCGTGACGTCAGAGCGCGGAAGCCGACAAACCCGAGGCGGGAGTTGAACTCGAGGGATGTTTTAAATTTGTGCTCAACTGTCGGATTTTGTTTTACCTTCGATCGACGTCGTTTAACATCGATTATCGGATCGCGGCGAGCGAGAGTCCCCTGCAGTGGCTGACCACGGTACGGAGCCGCGTTCGTTCACGCTGAGGGAGGTGGGGGGAGGCCTACACCACCCGGGCCTCGCCTGCGTCGCTACAATCCCATATTTGTCACAACCCATACGCTTTACCCCGTATTCTTGTTCAGAGAAAATGAGTTTTTTTAACGTGATTTGTTTACACTTTGCTACACTTTGTACTCGTATCGTGGTTTTGTGTGTTGTAACGTTCTGACCCCGTGCCCCTTATTTGGAATCTGTAGAAATAGAGCTTTATAGCTCATCGGATTCTTCCAGTGTAAATTCATATTCTGATTATGAAAGAGAGGCCAGTAGAGACGAGTAGTGTGTGATTCGAGTTTGGAGACTGCAATTGTGTACGCAATGGGGGTAATGAGAATTAAAGTTTAAACATTTTTCCCGATGAACAGTTTTTAGGAGATTGTTATGCAAACATTTTGCCCTTGGCATCAACACCACCACGGGACGGGCAGAGTTGAGTCACTTCTGTACAAGGGTAGCCAGAGGGGACGGCAGTGAGAAGCGCCGCGGTGGCTGGAACATGTTAACTCCCTCGCCTGGTATGCAGGAGGTCGTGGGTTCGACACCGACTCTGACGATGCCTGCTGCTGTATATTTGGAGTTTGCGGTGTCTCTCCCCGTGGTCGCCTGGATTTTTCTCCAAGTCCTCCGGTGTTCCCCTCCACATTTATCATCAACATCACGTGTTTAGAGAGTATTTGGCTGCTGTACATTTCCACGTGTTGATCCGCTTCGTTGACCTATAATTTGTGGCCAGTCGCTTCTGAAACATAGCGAATAGCTCAGTCGGCCTTACTTGGTAAAAAAAAATGTTGGATAAAAAATATGACTGAGAAAGGGATAGGAGGCCGGGACGGGAGTTCCTGAGACGAGCAATCATTGAGAGCACGACTCAAGATGAGCAGCATGAAGAAAGATGAAAACTAACCAATTTGATTTTACCAGGTAAGAAGGCCCCACTGAGCTATTTAGCTCTTTCTATCACAAATGATAGCTCAACGAAGTGGCTTATCATCATGCGCAAATGTATAGCAGCCAAACACTAAACGCGTGATGTTGATACTAAATGCGGAGGGGGGAAAACGGGAGGTCCCGGCGAAAAAATCATCGCGACCACGGAGGGATGATGATAGGGGAGAGAAGAGAGGGGGAAGAGAGAAGGAGCGAGCAGAAGTGAGCTGCACGGAGGGAGTCAAGAGTGGGGGGGGGCACACAGCGAACCACGTGATTTATAGGAGGCTTGAGCTCATTCATAGACTTTGATGTTGCAAAGAGTTCGCAAAAATAACTAACGCACGGCACAGTGGTCACGCATTTGAGGGGGCTGCGTTTGGTCATGCGTACAGCTAAAACTATTTTCATTGCTCTCATAGTTATATGTTTTTGAAATAATTTCTAACGTTCTCACTTTGAAGTTTTTTCTCGTTTGTAACACAAAGTTCTGTACGGTAGTATCATGATTGTATATAGTAGTTCATCGTACCATTGCAGTCAAATACCAAGTCTCTTGTGCACATGCCCTGTACGTTAGCATAAAGGATTGTTCAGTATGTCTCCTAATTTCTCGTGTCTTCAAAGTGATGTTGAATTGATCCCCTACTGCAGTGTCCTTCATTGCAAGGCCCGCGGTCCGCTGGCGGCCCCTGGTGGTCTTTAGTGCGGCCCCTGGTAGCCTTTAGTGCGGCCCCCGATAATACAGAACATGTCAAAACACCCCTCCCCCCATCATCGTGCTGTAAACCCCAATGGTTTCAAATGTGTGGCGGCCCTCACACACTGGTGATGTCTTATTGGCGAAAGTGGCCCCCACTGAAAATTTGTGAAGAATGCTGCCCTAGAGCATAGTATCAATATTGGAGTGTACGTTATTGTACTCAAAAGATGAATGTAAAAGCTTTACTGCCACTCTCCCTACAAAGTCTCTGTTGTTAAACAGGCGTTGCAGGATCTTCATCAAAAGTTGGAGAAGCCTATCTTGTCCATAATTGTCCACATATCCTGGTCATCAACTGACTCGAAGGCCTCGCTCTTATAGTCTTCAAAAAACGCATCTATATGGTGCTTGTCGTTATTCACAGTTGCATAGCTTGCATTCACAGGTGATGTCCAACCACACTTTTGAATGCAGGACTTGAGCATGGCAGAGAGGGTCTCGGGCCTCTCCCCTTCCCCAAGACCACCTGCAATTCTGCTCAGCAACTCCGCATTGAGTGGGAGCCCAGGGCAGAGCAGTGACATCGGCTTCCACAGAATTCTGTCACAGCTGAAGGAGTTTCACAACCGCAGAGTTGAGGGTGAGTTTGGAGCAGACCAGACACATTTCATGCGAAGGGTGGTCCATGGTTGGCAGGGTGATGCAGTGTTAACACTTGTGCCTCATAGCAAGAAAAACCTGGGTTCAGTTACTAACTCAGGCACCTTTCTGCGAGAAGTTTGTAGATTATCCACATATTTTACAGTGTGAGTGTTGTGTGAGTTTGTTGTGTGTGTGTATGAGTGTGTGGGGTTTGTGCATCTCAGTCAACCCTGTCCCGTGACCTGCTAGCGGGCGTTTGACACTTGACGTGGCCTTAAAGTGCACTTAGCCTGGCACAAGCGCAGTGGTGATGTCACCGTCACTTAGTGGCGAATGGTGGTTGTTGTTGGAGTTTGTAGTAAGCGGTAGTGTCGCGGTTAGCGCACTGTGCTACAAACTCGGGTTCGATTCCTGCTCACCGCCAACACCAGTGACGGATTGTCTGAATTGGTCCTCCCCTAGGTCAACTCAACCTCAAATTAGTACTTGGTGCGGTGTGTAAAAACATCACCACTGTGGGAGACAAAGGTGGCCGGGTGTGGTGCTGGCCACCCACCCCCCTCGTGTGCTGTGCCAGCCTTCATAGGTGCTCGTTAACAGTACGTGCCCCAACAGTCTGTTAAGGGTACATGGGGGATTTTTGGAGTTTGGAAAAGTAGGGGGCACAGCTGGTGCATCTGCCAGTCCTCTCGTCAACCCATGGCAGTTGTCCTGCGACCTCCTGTCAGAGAGCCTTCGACCCTTCACATGGCCTCAAAGTGCACCTGGCCTGGCTCAAGTGCCATGATGACATCACCGTCACTTAGTGGTGAATGGCGGGTATTGGTGGGGTTGGTATATTCTCTCCCCCTGTTCTGCATGGGTTTCCTCCAAATTCTCCAGTTTCCTCGCTTATCTCTTTTCTAAAATTTGAACTCCGATCGTTTGCTCTGTTGTTTGTTGTGACTTGCTGACCCACCCTGACTGGACAATTGTGAAAAAGAGCTTCATAGCTCATCAGATTTCGCCAGAACAAATACATATTCGGATTCTTATTCTGACATTCAATGTCATTTGTGTTGATCAAACATGCCAATATAGCAGG
Organism: Entosphenus tridentatus; assembly: GCA_014621495.2. NCBI lineage: Eukaryota > Metazoa > Chordata > Hyperoartia > Petromyzontiformes > Petromyzontidae > Entosphenus > Entosphenus tridentatus. The sequence goes on from CM025652.2 coordinate 7,046,280, forward strand.
GACCCTGCTGAAAAAAGTAGTTTTCTGATGCTTTACTGGGGTATATAAGTTAGTATTATCAATGAACAACAGAGCATATGAGCAGCAGGTTGTTGCGTCAATAAAATCCTCACCAAAGCCGCCGTTTTCGAGCAAGCCTGGTGGTCCGTTTTAGTCTTGTGAGTGGTTATCACGGTTGTACTTTTACAGGGCATAACAGCAGCCAGTGTGGTTCTGTCCCTTCTCTTTTCCCATCCCCTTCAGCCCTGCTCGACAAGATCAACAAGCTCAAGCAGGAGCGCTGCCTGTGAGTTGAGAAACGCTAATTTTTCTCGTAAAGGCCTCGATTTTGGCACGGAAATCTTTGTTTATGATATTAACGGGATGAGGTTTGGTAAAAAAAAACAGTAATTCACGGAATAAGTCAGTTGAGGCGGTGCCCCCCCCCCCTACTTTCACTCCCCCTGCAAAATACACCTTTTTTGTAAGGAAATAAAGGACACTGCCCAGTGTCATGTGATTCTACATCTCCCCTTTTTTTACCATAACTATTCTTATTTTATCCGACTAGTTGAGTAATGGAACCGATAATCGGTAAAGGAACCAATTACAGTAAAACCTTGGATTGCGAGTAACTTGGTCTGCGAGTGTTTTGCAAGACGAGCAAATTTTTAAAAAAATTTTAACTTGATAAACGAGCGAGGTCTTGCAATACGAGTAGTACGTATACGCTTTGTCTGCCGAGCGTCACGTGATCACAACTGAGCCGATGGTTCTTCTCTCTCTCGCTGAGGGATTGTGGGTAATCGTCTCCCATGCTCGGTCTCAGTCGGCGTGCCTCACTCGTATAGTCAACATCCATAGAAAAGCACCACCCGAATAAGGCTGTAGCAGTGCGAGCGATGAATCTGTTTAACGACAATATAATGTCACATTTCCACGAAATCTTCAAAAGAAGGCAAAAGCAAGTGTCGTTGGATAGGTTCCTTGTTAAAGTCGCACAAAAACAAAAAGATTCCAGTGAGCCAACAGATGGTAGTGATTCCGTTAGTGACGGTGAAAGTCGTCCTACACAATAACCCTCCTCCTCCGCTCTTCTCTCTCATCTCCCTCACACCAGCCACGATTTAATTTAATTAATTAATTTGATTACTTTATATTAAATTTAAATAATAAAAATATAAAAAGGTATTTTGTATTCATCATTTTTACATGAATATTTTTGGGTTGTGGAACGAATCATCTGAGTTTCCATTATTTCTCATGGGGAAATTCGCTTTGATATACGAGTGCTTTGAATTACAAACACATTTCTGGAACTAATTATGCTCGCAATCTAAGGTTTTACAGTACTTGGATTATCAGGTAGACTGTTTTGTCTCGACCACAGTCTTCAACCACCACGCTGCAGGTCACGAGACTCACTCGCTCAACGACTCGCACAACGGCTCACTCACCCACTCACTCAACCAGTCAACCACCCATTTACACACTCGCCCAGCCACCCCCAACACTGTAAATCACACCAATATTTCTGCTTCTTCCCTCACACTCAGGTGGCGAGATGTTAACTCCCTCATCTGGTATGTAGGAGTTTGTGGGTTTGATCCCGACACTAACGCCTGCTGTATATTTGGAGTTTGCATGTTCTCCCCCGTGGTCACAAGGATTTTTATCCGGGTCCTCCGATTTTCCCTCCACATTTAGAATGAACATGTGGTTCGTGTATTTGGCTGTTATATATTTCCACAGGATAAGCCACTTCATTGAGCTATTATCTGTGACCAGGTCGCTTCTGAAAAAGAACTACACAGTTCAGTGGGCTTTACCTAGTAAATGAATAAACAATTCCAATTTGGAATTACCTATCATCGTCTCTTTTCTCAAGTTTTTTTTAATGAAAGAAAAATGGGAACAAAAAAGCAATCGTAATCTTTACAAAATTATGGTTTCTGCTGGGGTGGTGTGGCAGGGATGCACTGACGCTGGAAGAGGTGTTTGATTCAAACCGGCGTCTCAAAGAGCAGCTCAAAAGGCAGAAGGAGACCATTCGGGAGCTGCAGCATCAGTGGTGAGAGCCACAGGCCACACTGGGGCCGTTTAGGCCACGCAAGGGCCTCTTAGCCCCAAACTCAGCACGCTGAGCCGGTCCCACTGAGATCCTGGGTTCATCTCGCTACGGTGGCGAGATGTTAACTACCTCGACCTGGTATGCAAGAGGTCGTGGGTTTGATCCCAACCCTGCCTGCTGTATATTTCGAGTTTGTGTGTCTCTTTCCTCGTGGTCACGTGGATTTTTCGCTAGGTCCTCCGGTTTTTCCCTCCACATTTAGAATCAACGTGCGTTTAGAGTATTTAGCTTCTATAAATGTCCACGTGATAAGCCACTTCGTTGAGCTATCATTTGTGATAGGCAGGTGCCTTTTGAAAAAGCGCTATATAGCTCAGTGGGCCTTACCTGATAAAATAAAAATAGTTTCAATCCAGGCAACTGCCTGTGATTAAGCCAGGTTCTCATGTGTAGCGAGTTGATTGTGTCGGGCAAGTTATAATCGATTGCACATTGCAAAAACGCATCGTATAAAATTTGGTTCTACATATAATTTTGCTGAATTCCAGCTCTGAGAATGAGAGAAAGACATTGGCTTGATTATCATGCGATGAACATCACCCTGTGTGGCAAGGTTTGTAGGAAAGTGCTGCCATTTGCTGTGTGGACTAGAGGTCACTTGAATGTATGTACGTATGTTCAACTTATTTTTCACCGTATGTAGCCAATCGGGAGGTGCGGGGGAAGGACAAACAAACTAAACATATAAAGCAGTTCTCAACAAATGAGTTGGAACGTGATGCAGGCACACATGGCCTACGTTTTTGAAATAACGTCAAGGGACGACAAAGGGGGAAAAAAATCCTGATTCAAGAAAACAGTGTTACCCTTGCTCCATTCAAGTTACGGTAGCCTTGGCTGTTGTACGACATAGTCTTGGCTGCGGGGTCGGCTTTCAGTTCTCTCGCTGAGCGAGTGCGGTGGCTGGGCATGTGCAGGCAGTCGGGGGTCACGATCCAAGAGGAGCCCGGGGGACACGGTTACAATGAGGGTAACATCAACAACGACGAGGGCAACGACAACGCCGAGGGTGCAGGCTCCAAGGGCAGCATGTGGGGCAGAGATGGGCAGCAGCCGGGCCGCACAGCTGCCCTGCGACTCAACAAGGGCAGCCCTGTGCGGAAACGCGTACGCTACCGCCACCACTCGCTGGAGCGGAGCCATGGTGAGTTCCGCTCGTCGTTTAACAGATCAATCGTCGTTGTCAAGAGCCTGTCTTTCCGCTGCTGGATGAAGGCCTTTCCACACATCGTTGCCATCGCTCGCCATCCCGTGATGCACGATCCATCGGTCCGCCTCGTGTGGTCTCATCCTCCCGAGCGCATTCCCTCCATTGGATGCCATTCCGTCACTAGTCTCGTACGTCAGCCGTCATTCCTTCTTGCGACATCTACTCAAGCCCCCACTTTTCCAAACAGTCACATTGATGTATCTTAATTCACGTTCGTTCTCTGAGCCCACATGTTCCGCTTCCGGCCTCTCATGATTAATTACCAGTGTACATCGCTGTGCGCTCTCCGTGCGATAATTTTTTCCTCTCTGCACGGGCTTAGGCTCGGGCACGTGATGTCTGCACTCCAAGTTAATGTTTAAGCCCGGTGTGATGTGGGATGTTCCAGATTGTCCCATGGCAACACTGCGCCAGCAGCACCAGAGGAGGCAGCAGAAGGAGGAGCTTATCTTTGTTCCAGACACTCTGGCTCTGGATGTACCGGATGTGAAGGTGACAGGAATCATCTCCAACTCCACTGTGGTGGACTCAGTGCATAGCTCTTATCTGCAGGTCAACTCTTCTCTGTTTGTGTAGATTATTATATTTTTTGACCCAGGAAAGCCTGACTCAGTCTCAAGTCACTTATTCAGGAAGAGGGTCCTGCTAAGTTTTCTCAGCAGGGGGCGATTATTTGTGATGCATTTGTTTCCTAGTTAAGACATTGAAAAATGTCTCGTCAATTGCAGACCGTTGAGTGAAGTAACTTGATGCATAGATTTTCATGACCTGATGATTGTCTTGAAACCCTAATGCTTTGCGCGGTTTCAAGTGAAACGTCGTGTAAAATTTTTGCATTTTATCGTGAGCATTGTTCTTTCACTTAGGCGCAGACAATCTACCAGCGAGACACAAATATAATCATTAGCGCTTCGTTAAACGCTTGCGCACCTGACAATTTAATTTGGATATGTAGTGGTTGGTGGTGGAGGGCTTGACAGCAATACATTTTGCCAGATCATTACGTCGCTTAACCCAAACGTTGAGGTGCCCGATACACAATCGTGTACGTCTGAAAAAAAATAGTTAACAGGAAGGTTGATTCCAATTGTATGTATATATGTACTGTATGTTGAACTTCTTTCGCACCGTACGTAGCCAGCTGTGCTAATCGGAGGTGCAGAGGAAGGACAACAAACTAAACACAAAAAGCAGTTCTGAATAAAAAAGTTTTCAATCTAGATGATGATTTAAAAGTGCATATCTTCCAGTGGCTTCCTAATATCAGAAGGAAAAGCGTTCCAGACGGCCCGGAGAAGCTCGTCCGAAAGCGCACGATGCGGTGACCTATTTGTTCGATGGCCAGACAAAAGCCGCTGCTGCTGCTGCTGCTGCGAGGATGATCAGAGTTTCCATGATGGTTTTACGCTCCTCGACGATATCGGCGAAGTGTCACGGTTCATTAGTAATGTCGGTGCCAGTTCTGGAGATTCTGCGGCATTCCCGAGTGACTATCTGAGCCGTGCGACCTGTCATGGCGTCGTCTTTGCAGCGCCGCGTGAGTGGCGTCGGCACGGCTACCAAATCACCACTACCGCCGGCACGAGGCACCGGGCCATCCCCCCCATGGGGCCCAAGCACCCCGGACGTCTGCACCACGCCAGCGCCTTCCGAGCTGGGTGATGACGGTCCCCCAGCACGCGCGCCGGAGACACGCTTCATCTTCACACCGTAAGTTACGCCGAGTTTGCCCCTGAGAAAGAACGTCGGTCGCGTCTTAATTAAACAAATTTTATCCACGCAAATGAATATCACACTGGCGGGGGACTATGTCGCTCAGTTGGCCTGGGAACGCCTGAGAATTCCCGCAGGAAGAGTTCATCGGTAGAGAAAGGGAGGTCTGGACCGCCACGAGTCAACATGCTGGCGCCGTGACCCTCACCAGGACAAGTGGACTGAGAAACGAACGAACGAATCCATAATAGAGGTTTTTGGGTTAGATCGCGTAAATATACCAATGTGTCGTTAAAACCCGCCACCACCCGACACAGCCAACTAGTAAGGATTGTCACATAAACAAAACATACCAATTCGTCACTAGTACAGCACAACGGTGTGTTGGAGAGCCAAGCCACAACATTTACAAACAGTATGACGTTTCGCCAGTAATTACAACTAGCTTCATCAGGCGACAGCCAGATTTGTGGAGAAGCCTTACTGTTGCTTCGTAGTGGCACCACTGCCGCACTCTACTATAGCTGGCGCCAAACTATGCCACATGCCCCTACCACATGGCCTTTTACCATGGATTCCGTTTGGAATCTATTAAATGGGAAAGGTTTAATGAGCGTTTACCTGTGAGTGGAAACTGGAGCATCTGGAGAGATCCCCCGCATGCGAGGGAGAAACACTATCCCATACAGATGTAACAGGTGGAGTCCAAAACGTTGATGTGCGGCCTCCTGGCAAGCCTGGGTAGGAACATAATCAAGGTTATTTTGGGTTAGATCGCATAAATATAAATGTATCGTTAACTCGCCACCACCCAACGCAGCCGATTAGTAACTTCTGTTCTCAGCCGTTGTGGACGCAAGCCCCCCAGGGCGTGCGGACACACGGGGTTGTTGGGGCCTCTGCACCACGGGTCGCTCCAGGCGGCAACGCCGACCTCGCCTGACCCGGCCTCCGCGGAGACTGACGCGGACTCGCCGTCGCTGCTGGGCCGCAAGCTGTCAAGCCAGGAGCCGCCTGCACCACCGGGGCCTTTTACCGTCGCTTCGACCGAAGAGGCGCAAGACGTGGGGACCACGCCACCCGACGCGGTCCCCGGCGTGATGCGAGACTTCGCCGATTGGAAGATCCCAGCTGCAGAGGCGGTGTGGTGGCGGAGGGGGCAGCGGCGGGCAACGAGCGACGAACGGGGAGAGCCGGGGCTGCGAGCCTCGGGGAGCCGAGTGGCGACTGGGACCTCCCCCCCGCTGGAAGCGCGAGGGGCAGCGTCCGTGCTCACCTCCTCGGGTACGGGACGTCTGCTCGAGCGCCATGGGTGGGGGGGGGAGGGGGTTTAGTTATTCATGCTTTGCGGTGGAGCGCAACAGTGGAGAGATGTTAACTACCTCGCCTGGTATACAGGAGATCGTGGGTCCGATCCCGACCCTGACACCTGCTGTATATTTTGAGTTTGCGGTGTCTCTCTCTCCCCGTGGTCGTGTGGATTTTTCTCCGGGTCCTCCGGGTTTTCCCGTCCACATTTACAATCAAAATCACGCGTTTTTTGAATTTGGCTGCTATAAATTTCCACGCGATAAGCCACTTCATTGAGCTATCATCTATGGCCAGGTCGCTTCTGAAACCAAGCTATATTGCTCATTGGGCCTTACTCTGGTAAAATAAATATAGTAGTTAATAGCTTCGCTACTAAGGTTGAAAGCATTCATACATTAGATTTGTCCATCTGTCTGTTACTGGCGGAGGGGGGTGGCGGGAGTCATTATAACTGTTTAAGATGACCCAATATTAATTCAACTTTAGTTAAAAGTTATGTTGCCATTTGGGTCTTACCATATTGTGTGGCCTGTGTGTGGCATGTGTGCATGTGGCCTGTGCGTGGTCTTTGTGTGGCATGTTTAGTGTAACCCCACCCCCTCCCCCTGTATTTGACATCCGTGCTTCGCTCTGTATGTGGCTCGCTTGTGCCAGGCGTCGCAGCTGCTACGCCGGTGGCGGATACCGATGGAGCCGAAATGACGCCGTGGCGCATTGACCCCTCCGTTTGCCTCTCCCAGTATGAGGAGGACAGCCCGACGGCACAGGTAGACGCAGCGCGAGATCTCCCGTGAACGCACTTGCCAATTTCCGGACGCTGCTTAATTGACGCAACGGAACTTCCGCGTGGATGAAACTTCGCCACAGCCACGCTCGCGCCGTGAGATCGTCGGGCGAGAAGCCACCCGGTAGGCTGCGTCACCAAACCGCCTTCGCGTTGCCTTTCCAGTAATTCCTGGAAAGGTTAATTATTTTAACTTCTAATTAATTATTTGATCGTTGTAATATTTACGTTCTTTAAAAATGTTTTACTATGAAAAGTGATTTAGTTTTTTGTATTGTTGTAACCTCCCCTCGTCTCCACCGCCCGCCCGCCCGCCTCTGTCCACCTACCGGTACACGGTAAATTGGTTGCAGCACAGTCGATCGACGTCAGGTTGTGTGCGGTGTGGTAAAGTGTGGGTACCTCTTTAAGTGATTTGCTTACCTTTCCTATACTTTTCACTCCTATCGCCGTGTGTAGGTCTGTTTGTTGCCGTAACGCTCATCGGATTTCCTCCCGCATTATCAATTAATATTCTGAATGATACAGGTGTATATATTTTTAGGTTAGGAGTAGAGTTGCAATGACTGTCCAAAACACATCCCTAACTTTTAGTACCAAATTAATGGGGAAAGCCATTCCGATTCACAAACTCTCGTTTTCATCGTAATGTTTTTTCATGGACACATCCCTTTTTGTGAATCGAGGGACACCTGAATATTGCACTTTTCGATCTTCAAGGCTCCAAGAAGCCCCCGTTTTGGCGGAAGTGCATCAAATGTGAGAGATGGAGACAGCGGCAACGACGACAATCATGGCCCGGAGGACCTGAGCGTGGACTGCACCTTTGTGAACGAGAGCGTGCTGCTGAGGCACGGCGGTGCAATAGGGCGGTACAACGACGACGGCGGCGGCGCCATGGTGACGTCCCCCCGAGCAGACAGGCGCCCTGTCCAACAGGCAGCTTGCTGGACACCTACAACGCCGAGCAGTGGCCGCGAGGGCTCCGCAGCCGGTATGTTAGCCCCATCCGCTGTAGAGCCCTTCCTTTGCCAGTCCACTGCTGGATAACCGCCACACCGTGCCATCACGGTCACGGTGGCTGTTTGACCAAGCTCACCACGCTGGTCAGTATTGCGGGTCAGCGTTGGTGAAGGGCCCAGGACCGATGTTGAGACACAGCCGGGAATTGAACTCGGGACGCTGGGTTCAGAGGGCAACACGACCAGGTCCCTGTGGGGAGGGCTGGTAGGAACAAACAAATGAATGGCTATAATAAAATGAAATGGCAAAAAATGGGCGCCAATAAGTGGACGGAAACGTAGACGTAGTGGAACATAGGAAACAATAAAGTAGTAGTAACCGTTGTGGAAAAAATACTAGTATTGCAAAGTATGTACCTACGTGAGTGCAGCTTGGAGCAGACATAGTGAGTAGTAACAATCTGCACAATATGCAGATTGTTACTACCCCTGCCGCGGTAGCCCCGCCCAGCCCCGCGTAGCCCCGCCCAATACACCCCTAGCGGGGGAGAAATTGCCAGGCCTGGCTCTAGGCTGGAGACCCGACGGGGAGGTAGGGAGTGTATTTTAATGTAAAAGCTTAAAATTTAAATGTTTCTATTTAAAAACATGAGGGAATGTAACAGTGTTAAACATTAACTCCCTTTCACACACGCGGGGGTACGATACTAAGGGAGAGTGTGAGGCCTAGTTCTAGGCTTGAGGCCTAGTTCTAGGCTTTAGGCCTAGCTGTAGGCTTTAGGCCGCTGCGAGTTAATTTTTAATTTAAAAGTTTTAATTATTTATGTAAAAGCTTTCAATTTAAATGTTTCTATTTCAAAACATCAGGGAATGTAACATTGTTAAAGATTAACTCCCTTTCACACACGCGGGGGTACGATACGAAGGGAGAGTGTGAGGCCTAGTTCTAGGCTTGAGGCCTAGTTCTAGGCTTTAGGCCTAGCTGTAGGCTTTAGGCCGCTGTGAGTTAATTTTTAATTTAAATGCTTTAATTATTTATGTAAAAGCTTTAAATGTATTAAAAACATAAGGGAATGTAACATTGTTAAACATTAACTCCCTTGCACACACGCGGGGGTACGATACGAAGGTAGAGTTTGAGGCGTTGTTCGAGGCTTTAGGCCTAGCTGTAGGCTTTAGGCCGCTGCTAGTAAATTTTTAATTTAAAAGTTTTAATTAAAAGCTATCTGTGGGAATTATAAGGGAATGTTATACACTTGTTTCGACAGGAAAGCCGAAAGCGTCACTGAGTGTAAAGGTTTTTGTAGGGTCATGCCAAGTGTTTGCAGTAGGGGGCGATGTTGATACACGGACGGACGGACGGACGGACGGACGATATAATCTATTGTTGGCTGGTCCACTTCGTTCCTACCAGTATAACCACCTTATTTGTATGACAGCAGAGTGAGCAGTTGGGCACAGCTCCGTGAATGTCGACTGCGTGGACAAACATCCGAGGGGCAAAGTGTGATTGTTATTATTCTTTTATCTGTCGTGCAGGCAGAGAGACCACGTACATTTGCAATGACAGCCTGGACGACCTCTTTGACAGAACCTGTGATGGAGAGGAGTACGTGTCCTTCTGCTTGAATGACCAGTCGACCGTCGCTCACCCACGCAGTAATGACCAGAAGATCATCGCTGACCCACGAAGCTCTGACCAGGAGACCATCGCTCATTCACGCAGCAATTACCAGCCCACCAACGCTCACCCACGCATTAATGACCAGCTCACCATTGCTCACCCATGCAGTAATGACCAGCCGACCATCGCTCACCCACGCAGTAATGACCAGCTCACCATGGCTCACCCACGCAGCAATGACCAGCCCCCCATCGCTCACCCACGCAGCAATGACCAGCTGACCATCGCTCACCCACGCAGTAATGACCAGCCGACCATCACTCAACCACGCAGCAATGACCAGCTGACAATCGCTCACCCACGCAGCAATGACCTGCTCACCATCGCTCACCCACGCAGTAATGACCAGCCGACCATCGCTCACCCACGCAGTAATGACCAGCTCACCATCTCTCACCCACGCAGTAATGACCAGCCCCCCATCGCTCACCCACGCAGTAATGACCAGCTCACCATCGCTCACCCACACTGCAATGACCAGCCGACCATCGCTCACCCACGCAGTAATGACCAGCCCCCCATCGCTCACCCACGCAGTAATGACCAGCCGACCATCACTCACCTACGCAGTAATGACCAGCTCACCATCGCTCACCCACGCTGCAATGACCAGCTGACCATTGCTCACCCACGCAGTAATGACCAGCCCCCCATCGCTCATCCACGCTGCAATGACCAGCCGACCATCGCTCACCCACACAGTAATGACCAGCTCACCATCGCTCACCCACGCTGCAATAACCAGCTGACCATCGCTCACCC
>CM025652.2:7090198-7105962 GCA_014621495.2 Entosphenus tridentatus
AAGACTAGGTCTGTCGGGGAGACGGCTGCTTGCGTTGTGGCCGAAACGTCGTGATAATTATTTTATTATGTTTTATTCTATTATTTTTATTGTTTCCATTCTACGTGACTTTACCGAAAGAACCAAGAAGATGAATCCCTGCAGTCACGAAAGCTTTAAATCGAAATTTAGACTCAACACGGTTGTTGTTGTTTTAGATCACCTACTTCAACAACACATGAAGTCTCGCTCTGCCCTCTCTCGTCGTGTCAATAGCATCAGCAGCAGACTTCGACATTGGCATCGAGATCCTGACCCCCACGTAACGCTGCCATCGTGATTGTGAATGGAATTGTGGTTCAGGGAGCTGGTAGCGTCGTAGCGGTTCGTGCTGCGCTGCGCTACGATCCCGTGGACCCCCGAGTTCGATTCCCGCTCGCGGCCAACACAAGTGACGATTATCTGAACCGGTCCTGGGCCTCCCCTAGGTCGACTCAGCCTCAATTAATTCCCCAATGTGTTTTGCCTGGTAGGATGTGGATGGTCTAGTTTTCTTTTGTTTCTTTTTGTGTGATTTGTTTATAATTCTCGTACAATGCACTACTATCGTGTTTTTGTACTGTCTGTTTTTACCCCGTGCCCCTACTGGACATCTGTGAAAAAGAGCTTTGTAGCTCATCGGATTCCACCAATAGAAATACATATGCTGATTCTGAAAAAGTACCTGGTGCGGTGTGTAAATATCGCGACTGGGGAGACAAAGGCGGCGGGGTGTGTAACAGACTCTTACCCCAAGAGTCTGTTACAGGCTACAGGGGGGGGGGGGGGGTCTTTGTGTTTGGTTAAGCCGTAGTGGCCGTGGTGGCTGTGTAGGGGTTCCAGTTTTAAAGTTTACAGCCTCATCTTCGGGGGAAATTCACATCTTAAAAAATATAATCTTCTTGCACATTTTTTTTCTTCAGGATTTTTATGAATTTGTTCGAGACGTTCTGCCCAACGTGTCAGCACATGAGCGAGCAGACGAAGTCTGCATCTCTAGCTCTGAGCGAGCAGATGAAGTCCGCATCTCGTGAACTCCTGGTGAATGGAGCTCAGGATCGTATCTCCTCCTCCTGATGCTGCTGCTGCCTCCACGACCCCCAGCCCCCCGGAGGAGGCGAACAACGACGAAAACGAGGAGGACAAAGATGGTGGCAACGTCGACGCGTGGCCCAGGGCGGGCTCCGCCGTGGGCGGAGGGCCGCCGTCGAGCGAAGAAGCCGCCGGCAGGGCCCACGCGGGCTCCGGTGTGTAGCAGAAGCTGTAGGCTGTTGGGTACAGGAGGCCGTCGGGGCGCCCCAGCGTGAGGGGGACCCGCGTGGGCTGGAGGGCCCAGCGCCACTCGCCGCCGTGGGCCGACACGTCGGGGACCGCGCACAGGAGGCCCCGCGGCGGCCTTTGGGGAGGTGGCAACATTCGTAACTGTGTTTTTGGAATGTACGTTGTGGTAATTAGATTACCGTATTCCCTCATTATTATAATTAGAATACGGTATTCCCTCAGTTGTATGATCGCATAACGATATTGCCTCATTATTATAATTAGATTACGATATACCCTCGATATTATAATCACATCACTGTATTCCATATTATTATAATTAGTTTATGGGATAATAACATTACGACTTCCCTCATTATTATAATTAGATAACGGTATTATAACCACATAACAGTTATGACTATAAAGTAATTTAACAGTTATGACTATAAAGTCATAACTGGCTGTGATGCTTCCATCCTACCTTCCTATGTTTAGCAGTTATTTCTATTTCTGACTCTCAGAGTTACATTACCTTGTTAAATGTCTTTACATTAACAGGATAAATGTCTCACTAACGTAGCCGCTGCTCCCTTTTCCTCGATGCGGCGGTGGCGCTCGTTATTTAATCGGCTGAATGTCTCTCATAAACACAGCCGCTGCTGCGGGAAGCGTCTCACATTGACATGGTAATCTCTAATCTCGAGCAATACAATGGCTTCTTCAGCACCAAAGCCGTGGGGTTACATTAACAGATTGACATGCTGATCTCTAGCAACACAATGGCCGAGGTATTCCTAGCTCTGCGATCTTACATTTACTTGCAAATTCCATCTCTAGCCCCGCCCACTTACCCTTGGGTTGTACCCATCTCAAACCTCTATAACCTTTGGCTGCAGCAGCTCTCTCGCTACATTTCTTCCTGACTCAGCAGTCCACCTGCTGTATTTTTTCACCTGAAGACGATTGCTTGTGTTCCGATCGAAACGTCGTGATTTTATTATTATTTTTCTATCTACGTGACTTTACCGAAAGACCCAAAGAGTTTGAATTCCTGCAGTCACGAAAGCTTTAAGTCAAGATTATAGTATTCCCTCGGTTTTATAATCACATTACGGTATTCCCATGGTATTCACGAAGTTGGCTGTCCGCGAATTGTATCTGGAACTCTACGCGACTGCATTCCAAAGCTTGGGAGCTGCACTGGTTACATTGTGCCCACTGTGTGTGTGTCGGTGGGTTTGGCTATGGCAGGAAATCGGAGAACCCGGAGGAAACCCATTGCAGAACTATCACACTCAAAGACAAAACGACACAATCCCCCGTATAGTCTTCACAGACTGTTGGGGCAAGTGCTGTTAGCTTGACGACGGGGTGGGTGGCCAACGTCACGCCTGGCCCCCTTTGTCTGCCCAGTACTCATTTGAGGCTGAATCGACCTAGAGGAGGCCCAGGACCGGTTCAGATAACCGTCACTGGTGTTGGCCGTGAGTGGGAATCGAACTCGGGTCACCGGGTTCGTAGCACAGCATTCTACCACTCACCACTATCACACTACCACTCCACACACTCTCACACACTCACTCTCTCACACACTCACTCTCTCACACACTCACTCTCTCACACACTCACTCTCTCACACACTCTTACATTCACATACATTCACTAACACACACACTCTTACTCTCACACTCACTTACTGGAACACACAGACTCCACATATTCACATACTCAAAAACTGTCATTCACTCTCACACTCACTCACTCACCGGAACACAGACTCCACACACTCTCATTCACTCTCACTCACGAGAACACACATACTCTACACACTCACACACTCTCATTCACTCTCACACTCCCTCACTGAAACACACAGACTCCACACACTCTCATTCACTCTCACTCACTCACGAGAACACACATACTCTACACACTCACACACTCTCATTCACTCTCACACTCCCTCACTTAAACACACAGACTCCACACACTCTCACTCACTCACACTCTCACACTCTCACTCGCGAGAGCACACACAATTCCCCAACACAGACCGGCGACCGAGAGTCGGGGGACCGACCCCGGGGCTCCTCCTTGTTTGCTGTGAAGGCGTCCACGGAGTGTCGTGGCCCCCTCACCTGTAGAGCGTTTCAGCCTCCACTGCGCCGAACCACACCTTGAGGCCGGGCTCCAGGTGCTCCCCGGTCAGCTCCAGCGTGGCCACGTCACCCCCGCCATGCAGCTGTCATGCAACAGCACCCGCGTACTCCCCATGTCAAGCGGTGCACCCACACACCCACACACATACACAACAACAACCGCCATTCGCGACTAAGTGGCGGTGACGTCACCACGACGCTTGTGCCAGGCCATGTGCACCTTGAGGCCACGTGAAGTGTCGAACGCCCGCTGGCAGGAGGTCACGGGGCAGACCCAGGTGCTACGGGTCGACTGACCGAGATGACCGAGATGACTGGCTGATGCACCACCTGTGCCCCCTACTGTACCAACTTGCTGTACTTTAGCCACCCGGCGCTCCGCTCATTGTTGTGAGCGTCGCTCCTCCGCCCTCCGTTGTTGTTGGAGGGCGACTGCCTCCAACTGCCCAGTAGCGTCCTTCACGAGCCTCCTCCACAGAGGCCGATCTTGACACCACTGGTACCAGTCATCGGCAAGTCCACTCAGCTCCACGTCCTCCTGTACCACATCACTCCATCTCTTCTCTAGCCCGTGCCATGCCCGTTTAGCCCCCTCGATCCGGCCGAACAAAAGCTGTTTAGGCATGCGGTGGCTGGGCATGCGGGCTACATGACCCAGCCAACGCAGCCTTGCCTGCCGGAGGAGCTCACCGATGGGACTTTGCCCAAATCTTTCAAGGATTTGTGAGCTCCTCACACAATCCAGCCTGGTTAAACCCAGGATGGATCGTAGGCAGGCCAGCCTAAATGTTTACACACCCACCCACACACACACCCACATACCCCACACACCCACACCCCACACATCCACACCCCACACCAAAGATCCCCTGCATAGCCTTAACAAACTGTAGGAGCAAGTGCCGTTAGCGAGCACCGAATAAATCTGGTACGTGACACGAGGGGGAGGGTGGCCAACACCACGCCTTTGTCTCCCCAGTGGCGATGTTTGCACACCGCACCAGGCACGAATTTGAGGCTGAGTCGACCTCGATTCCCTCTCACGGTGTTGGCCGTGAGAGGGAATCGAGCTCCAGTTCGACAGGGTTCGTAGCACAGCGGAGCGTTAACTGCTGCTTCACCACCGCTCCCCAGTACACACGCACACTCATTCTCTTTCACTCACTAGAACGAGGGGCAGAACGTACAAACTCCACACAGAGAGAGGCGCCCTGAGTCAGGAATCGAACACGGGCATCCTTCTTGCCACGAGGTTGCACCGACTGTGACCACTGCGCTGCCACCGAACGTACTAAATAATAACAATTATAATAATTCAATCATTACCAATAATTATCATAATTATAATTACATAATTCTCACGATATATAATGAGACTGATAATCATGCAATCATTATTGAATCATCATTCTGAACATTTTTTTATTCAACTGAATTATCAATCGACTATCCTTCAATTGATTATTTTAATTATTGCTTTTCTAAATAATACTTCAACAATGATTGGATTATTATTCTAATTATTGTTATTCTGATTATATATCACTATTTAACACAATTTTTGTTCCTGGGTACTAATTGTTATTTTTTTATGCCTAAAAAGTATAGAAAATGGCGATTATTCCCCACAAACTTTGCTTTTATGACATAAATGCACACGTTTTCTCATTAAAAATTGCAAACTTTGTAGGTAATTTTATGTACTTTTGAGCATAAGCAATTAGGACATGACACTTACTACCCAGGAACAAAAAAAAAGTTTTGTTAAACAGTGAATTATTGCTATTCTGAATGATACATCAATAATGAGTTAATTATCATATTCTTGGGTCTTTCGGTAAAGTCATGTAGATAGGTTCAAAGAAAATAACAAAAAAATTACCAAAAACTACGACGTTTTGATCGCAACACAAGCGGTCGTGTTCAGAAAAAGGGGGGTTAGTTTCCAAGGCAAACTGTTTATAAGGGTTTGAAATGGGCATAGCCCAAATGTCAGCAGCCATTGATAATGTAAGTGGTGGCTAGCCACCCCTACGGTGGTTGGTTTTCCACCAATAAAAGGGCAGAGTGAGCGCCTGCCCAACAGGCTGCGTGTCTCTGTAAGTAGGGGCACACCTCTAAGCCGGTGATGCTCGGGATGGGGGTGACTGGCCCCAGCTGCGGGGGTGGGGGGCCGCCCCCCCCCGGCCCTGCCACCCCGGCGGGCTGCAAGAAGCTGTGCTCCACGCGCTCCGTGCCGATGATGGTCCAGCAGGCTCCGTCGCCCAGCAGCTCCCGTGCCGGGTCGCGGGCGCACGGAGAGGCCTGTGGCGCGCACCACAGGCGAAGGTCCCCACTCCGCTCGTACTCTTTCATGGGCCGTCGGGGAGGCGTGTGTGCTTTTGTGCGTGTACGTGTGTGCGTGTGTACGAGATTCTCGGGCATGTGTCGTGACCCCCTCCCCGCCCCAGGGTTACCGCAAGATCCGACAGTGTGCGCGACCCACGAGTGCTTGTGCAAATGTCCACCCACGCTCATTACATGCGATAGAGAGGCTCGGCCACAAATGGGCCGCGATGCGCCTTGCACGGTCGCATCAAGGAGCTGTTAAACCATCACCACGCGTACTCCGGCGGTCATCCTCGTGGTGACGGAGGTGGTGAGGCTATGGAGGGGTGGGGGGGGGACTGAGGGGGGTCAAGGGGGGGTTGGGGGGGACGATGGGGGGGGGTGGAGGGGGCGCCCAGGGGGAGGGGGGCCGACCGAGGGGGTTGGTGGGGCGACGATGAAAGGGTGGGGGGAGCGACAATGGAGGGGTAGGGGGGGCCGAGGGGGTGAGGGCGTGGTGGGGAGTCACCCGGTAGAGGACGATGCGGTCGTTGGAGAGGCACAGGTAGGCACTGGCGCTGCCCTTCACGAGCAGCGCGCACTTGTGCAGCTGGGACACCGGCTCGTCCACGGCCAGCAGGGCACTCTGCTTCTCCACCTTCCGAATCACCTGGCGGGCGGGGGGAAGGCAGTGCAAGGGGTTCTAAATGTTGAGGTGCACCTGGTGAGGAAGACAGACCAAGGGTTCTCAACGTTGAGATCGAGGATGAGGAAGAGAGACGCGAGGAGATTGATAACGATGGGGGAGACGTGAGGAGGATGCTGATGAGGAGACAGGAGGGCGACAATGAGAGCGAGGGTGATGACGATGAGGACGATGAGGGTGGTGGTGATGAGGGTCACGGTGAGGGTGACGATGAGGGTGAGGGTGATGATGATGAGAAGGATGAGGTGGGTTAGGGTGAGGGTGGTGATGATGAGGGTCACGGTGAGGGTGACGATGAGGGTGAGGGTGATGAGGACGATGAGGGGGGTTAGGGTGAGTCACCATCGTGGGCAATGCCAGGCCGGTGAGGGTGACGATGAGGAGGATGAGGGTTGTGAGGGAAGTGAGGAGGGTGGTGAGGATGATGAGGGTGGTGAAGGGGGTGGTGATGAGGATGGTGAGGGGGGTGAGGGTGATGAGGGTGGTGAGGGGGGTGAGGGTGGTGAGGAGGGTTGTGAGGGTGATGAGGGTGGTGAGGGTGATGAGGGTGGTGAGCGGGGTGAGGGTGGTGAGGGTGGTGAGGGGGGTAGGGTGGTGAGGGGGGTGAGGGTGGTGAGAATGGTGGTGAGGAGGGTGGTGAGGGGGTGGTGAGAAGGGTGGTGAGGGTGGTGAGGGGGGTGGTGAGAAGGGTGGTGAGGAGGGTGGTGAGGAGGGTGATGAGGGTGGTGAGGGGGGGGTGAGGAGGGTGGTGAGGAGAGTGGTGAGGGTGGTGAGGAGGGTGGTGTGAAGGGGGGTGAGGGGGGTGAGGAGGGTGGTGAGGAGGGTGAGTCACCATGGTGGGCAGTGCCAGGCCGCTCTCTGGGCACACGAGCCGCACACTCGCCCCGTAGCGTACGAAGCCATCACGCAGCGAGAAGCCTCCTTGCATAGGCCTCGAGTCCTCCACTGCTCTCGCACGCGACATCACCACCATCATAAAGATCACGGGACTATCACTACCGTCATCACTACTACCATCATCATGACCACCCACCACTATCACCGCCACTATCATCACCACCACCACCACCATCATCACCACCGGACCATCACCACCATCATCACCACCACCATCGCCACTCTGTCCACCTTGACCACCACCATTTCACCACTAGTCCACCACCATCACCACCAGTCCACCACCACCATCACCACGAGGGGACCACCACCATGACCATCACCACCACCATGACCACCACCATCACCACCACCATGACCACCACCACTACAAGACCATTACCACCAGCACCCCCGGTGGGTGCCTCGTGCCCGCACCCAGGTGCAGGCTTAAGGTGCTTCACTGCTGCCCGCTGACGACATCATCATCACCACCATCACCTCCATCATCACCACTACAGGACCATCACCACCAGTCCACCACCACCATCATCATCACCACCAACACCATCATCATCTTCACCACCATCACCACCACGGGACCATCACCACCAGCCCACCACCATCACCACCACCATCACCACCAGCCCACCACCATCACCACCACCAGTCCAGCACCCCCCGTGGGTGCCCCGTGCCCTCACCCAGGTGCAGGGTGAAGGCGCCCCACTGCTGCCCGCTGGCGACGAAGCCGCCCCCCTGTGTGTGCAGGTAGCGCGTGCTCACAGTCTGCGAGCGCAGGCGGTTGAACAGTGCCACGCGTGACCCCGACGGGATACAGACTGGGGCACCACCACCAACAACAACAACATCATCAACGAACAACATCAACAAACAACCAACATCAACAAACATCATTAACAAACAACATCAACAAACAACCAACATCAACAACAAACATCATCAACAAATAATCGACATCATTAACAAACATCATCAACAAATAAATGACATCATTAACAAACATCACAAACAAACAACCAACATCATCAACAAACATCTTCAACAAACAACCAATATAAACAAACATCATTAACAGACAACATCAACAACAAACATTATCAACAAACGACAAAGCATCAACAAACATCATCAACAAATAACCAACATCATCAACAAACATCATTAACAACAAAAACATCATCAATAACAGGATAAACAACATCAACCAACATCACAAACAACCAACATCATCATCAACATCGCCAACAAACCATACACAGCCCCAGTGGCGATGTTGACACACCACACGCAGGTACACATTTGAGGCCGAGTCGACCCAGGAGGGCACACACACAGACAGAGCCACGCACGCTCGGCGTTCTTGATCGATTGCTTCTTCTTCGATGGCTTGGAGATAACTTTGATGGTTCGGCTGAGGAAGGAACCGATCTCCTGCCCGTCCACCAACCCCAGTGTGAGCTCCAAACGGAAGTGCTTCCTCTTGTCCTGGTCCGACACGAACAGGGTCTTGGCACAGCCGAAACTCTGCGGTGGTGGAGAGACAAACGGGGAGAAGGGAGAGAGAGACAAAGAGAGAGGAGAGACAGAGAGATGCACAGAGAGAGATCTAGATAGATACAAATATACAGATAGATACAGAGAGACACAAATAGAGAGGAGAGACACAGAGAGATACAGATACACAGATAGACACACAGAGAGACAGAGATAGACACAGATAGACAGATACAGAGAGACACAGATTGACAGACAGATAGGGAGACACGCTGTGCGCTAACCACTGCGCTACCACTCATGTGCATGCCTTAATACGGGTGTTTGTGTGTGGGTAAGGAGTGGTAGCTGATGATGATGCTGATGATGATAGTGATGATGCTATGATGATTTTAACGACAGTGATAACGATGGTGATGATGGTCGTGATGTTGATTTTGATGATAGTGGTGATGCGTATAATAGCGACGGTGGTGATGATGGAGGTGATGATGATTTTGATGAAGCTGACAATGTTGATGATTATGTTGAGGATGCTGAGTGATATTGATTTCGATGCTGATGATGCTGATATTGACGATGTTGATTATGCTGATGACGATGTTGATGACAATCCTGATGACGACGATGTTGATGATATTGATGACGATGATGCTGATGATATTTACGATGTGATGACGATGCGTATAATGACGACGGTGCCAATGTTGATGACGACGATGCCGATGACGATGTTGGTGACGACGTTGTTGATGACGATATTGATGATGACGATGTCGATAACGATGTTGTTGCTGACGATGTCGATAACGATGTTGTTGATGACGATGTCGATGATGATGTAGATGATTACGATGTTGATGACGATGATGCCGATGTTGATGACGACAATGCAGATGACGATGTTTACGATGACGACGATGTCGATGATGCCAATGACGATGCTGATGACGATGTCGATAACGATGATGACGATGTTGTCGTACCATCCCCGCGTGCTGCTGCAGCGGTATTCTCTGCGCCTCCTCGCATCGCGGCCCCGCAGCTGCCCCCCCCTCCTGCAGGATCCCCATGCAGGCCACCACAGCCACGGGCCCCCCATCTGGGGGGCACAACACACAAAGACGTAGCCTTAACAGACTGCTGGGGCAAGTGCTGTTAGTAGCGAGCAGCAGCTTCTATGAGGCCGGCACGGCACACGAGGGGGTGGGTAGCCAGCACCACGCCCGGCCGCCTTTGTCTTCCCAGTGGCGATGTTTTTTCACGCCGCACCAGGTACTCATTTGAGACTGAGTCGACCTACAGGAGGACGGTTCAGATAATCGTCACTGGTGTTGGTGGCCGTGAGCGAGAATCGATCTCGAGTACACTACAAAGACAAAGATCCCCCATATAGCCTTAACAGACTGTTGGGGCAAGTGCTGTTAGCGAGCACCTATGAAGGCCGGCACGGCACACAAGGGGGTGGGTGGCCAACACCACGCCCGGCCGCCTTTGTCTCTCTAGGTACTCATTTGAGGCTGAATAGACCTAGGGGAGGCCCGGGACCGGTTCAGATAATCGTCACTGGTATTGGCCGCGAGCGGAAATCGAACCCGGGTCGCCAGGTTCATAGCGCAGCATGCTAACCGC
This sequence comes from Entosphenus tridentatus, assembly GCA_014621495.2. NCBI lineage: Eukaryota > Metazoa > Chordata > Hyperoartia > Petromyzontiformes > Petromyzontidae > Entosphenus > Entosphenus tridentatus. Next base: position 7,100,678 of record CM025652.2, read on the forward strand.
TACACTACACACACATGGACGAACACAGAACAATACCAATACAGCCGCCATTCGCCACTGATGGCAACGTCACCACGGCGCCTGTGCCAGGCCAGGTGCACTGAGGCCACGTGAATTATCGAAGGCTCGCTGTCAGGAGGTCTCAGGATAGGTAGATGCACCAGCTGTACCCCCACAGTGACAACTTGTTATATTTTAGAGGCATAGACACACACATGGACATACACGGACACACATGGACACACACGGACACACAACAACTGCCATTCGCCACTAAGTGGCGGTGACGTCACCAGGCTATGTGCACGTTGAGGCCACGTGAAGTGTCGAACGCCCGCTGGCAGTAGGTCATGGGGCAGACGCAGGTGCCATGGGTCGACTGAGATGACTGGCCGATGCACCACCTGTGCCCCCTACTGTGCCAACTTGCTGTGCTTTAGCCACCCGGCGCTCAGCTCGTTGTTGTGAGCGTCGCTCCTCCGCCCTCCGTTGTTGTTGGAGGGCGACTGCCTCCAACTGCCCAGCAGCGTCCTTCACGAGCCTCCTTCACAGAGGCCGATCTTGACATCGCCAGTTCCAATCATCGGCAAGTCCACTCAGCTCCACGTCTGCCTGTACCACATCACTCCATCTCTTCTCTAACCCGTGCCGTATCCATTTAACCCCCTTGATCCGGCCGAACAAAAGCTGTTTAGCCATTCGGTGGCTGGGCATGCGTGATGGGACTTTGTCCAGATCTTTCAATGATTTGTGAAATCCTCACACAATCCAGTCTGGTTAAACCCAGGACGGATCATAGGCAGGCCAGCCTAAATGTTTCTAACCGATGAAGATGTTCCATTAGGGGGTCCACATTTCACAAGCATAAAGAAGGGAGGGCATGACTGTGGCCGGGAAGACCTGAAGCTTCATGTGGAGTGACAGACCAGGTAGCTTCCATACAGCATTACGCAACCGATGAAAAGATAATGCCGCTCGACTGATTCGGAGTGAGACCTCTGGCTGTCAAACCGGAGCCACTCATGAGCACACTGCCCAGGTATGGGAAGCTCTCCACTCTTTCCACAACTGACCCATCACCAATTGAGAGTTGTGGGGGTGGAGTGTCCAATGGTACAATATACCCAGACAGGTGCTTAGTTTTGATGGGGCTGATGGTAAGGCCCCACCTCTTAGTTACCAGATCATCGGCATGCTTGACCTAATAGGGAGCCATCCCTTGACCGCACCTGGGCATCGATGAGCCTCCCATTGTATCTGTATCAGATGGAAATTCCTCCAGTGCAGCAATTGAAGGATTCACAAACTATGTGCTCAAAATAGATGTTAAATAATGTGGGAGCCAGAGGACACCCCTGCCGCACACCAAGGTGTACAGGGAATGGTTACAACACCCCGGACATGTAGTTTTACCCGGGCCCGCTCACCATCATGAAGGTCCTTAATGATCGTGAGCAGAGGGTCAAGGACTCTGAAAGCACATATGAATTCCTGCAGTCATGAAAGCTTTAAGTCAAGATTAATCCTTGCCAGGACCTTTCCCGGCACACTGAGGAGTGAGATGCCCCTGTAGTCGTTACAGTCTGTGCTGTTCTCCTTCTTAAAGAGGGGGACCTCCAGGGCATCCTTTCAATCCTGTGGAACCCGTCCAGTGGTCCAGAATGTTATGGTGTCATGTAGGGCAGGATGTGCACAAACGCCACCCTCCCTCAGCATTTCGCTTGAGAGATCATCTCTGCTCGGTGCCTTTCCTGGTCTCAGACTCTGGATCGCCTTCAGTACTTCCTCAACAGATAGCACCTCAGCCAGCCACTCACAGGGAGTGACTTCTTTCTCCAATATTTGAGGCACCGCAGCCTCTGCAGGGTCATCCCCACTGTGCCCCATGATATTTTCCATGCTGAGGGATTTCCCCTCCCCCAGGACCTCACAAAAATGCTCGGCATATCTGCAAACCTGTTTCTGGGGGTCGGAGATTGGATAACCATTCTTTCCCCTAATGATGGTAATAGGTGTTGCGCTGCAAGTTACTATTTTTATGGAATTAAAGAGCGATTTGTGATCGCAGGCCATGAGGCAGATTCCATCTCACATACACACATGGACACACACACATGGACACACACACTGATACACACACATAGACACATACACACACGGTCCCACAGTTGTAAAGTCTGCGAGGCTCAACCGGGACACACGGAAGTGAGCTGCCATGCCCCTCCCCCTATTACACAGCCCCGCCCACTGCTCCAGTAACCTCACCCACTGCTCCGGTAACCCCGCCCACTGCTCAGATAGCTCTGCCTACTGCACGGACAACCCCGCCCACTACGCACGTAGTCCCGCCCACTGCCAATGTAGCACCGCCCACAACACCAGTAGCTGTTCACTCCTCGTGTAGCCCCGCCCACTGTCCGCATCACAACCTAACGCTGTTATTTTCCAGGGCTCAGCCCCCTGGGGTTGAGAGGCTCCCATTCAAAGCGAAGCCTCCCAAGCGGTGATTTTGGCCCCCAGTGAGCCGCGTGCAGCCCAGGCCTCACCGGGCCCCTGGTGTCTCCTCCAGCCAGGCCCGTGCAGGTAGACACAGGGTGGTGGGCAGAAGAACCTGCTCGCTCGCACAATGCGTACTTTTTACAGATGTCCAGTAGGGGGCACGGGTGGTCAGAACGTTAAAACGACAAATACTACACAGACACATAAGGAGTGCAAAATATAGGCATTGTAAACAAATCGATTAAAATATATATACTAACTAAACTATTTTTTTTTATTTTACCAGGTAAGGTCCCACTGAGCTATGTTGCTATTTTTTCAGAAGCGACCCTGGCTATCAAAAATGAGAGCCCAACCAAGTGGCTTATGATCATCATCATCATCATGTGGAAATTTATAGTAGCAAAATAATCTACATAATCTGGACAGAATCAGAATATTTATTGACACTGGAAGAATCCGATGAGCTATGAAGCTCGTTTTCACAGATGTCCCCAGTAGGGGTACGGGGTAAGAACGTTACAACAACAAACAGTACAAAAACACCATGGTAGTGCAAAGTACAAGAAGGGTAAACAGATCACGCAAATACATACACGTAAAACTAAACCATCCTATCAAACAAAGCCCACTTATTAACTTGTTTTGTAACTTATTTAAGGTATTAACTAATTTTTCAGAAGCGACCTGGGCATCACAAATGATAGCTGCTCCACAAAGTGGCCCATCATTTGGGCATTTATAGTAGCTAAATAATGAAAATAATCTAGAGCAGTGGTTCTTCTTACCCTGGGGTGCACGCCACCCCAGGGCACCCCATGGGGGTGCTGCGGGATGCCCTCTCTGGGGGGGGGGAGAGGGTGTAGCGAGACGTGGCCAGATTATTTTAGATGGTAAATCATCGAAAACACAAATTAAGCATGGGCACGTTAATGATGCCGATGATATTGATGACGATGTTGATGATACTGATATTGACGATGTTACAACTTGCGTTGTTTCATCAAACCCTGTGTAGTTATTAACATTGTACATTTCTGTTAACGACTGAGAACCAAAAGGCTGCAAGGCTGCAGTAAAAGGGTAAGAACCACTGGTCTAGTCGTAGGTTTTTAAATGTGGAGGGAAAAACGAAGGACCCGGAGAGAGAGAGAGAGAGGAGTGGTTGCTCATCAGCAGGCCAGCCCAGAGACAGACCCTGCACCAGTGCTCAGTTGTACACGCACCGCACCTTTCGTTGATCCACTGCTGGATGAGGAACCTCTCGAGCCTGACAACGCCTGCTGTAGACACCTTTATTTAAGAACGGCACAGGAGGAGGATGTATCCAAAACTCTCTGTGGCTGTCCGTCTGATGATGATGATGATGCTGGTTGTTGTTGGAATTACTGGCAAAACGTCACGCTACTCGAATTGTAAAATGTTTTAGTGGGTTTACTCTCCCAACAAACACTGGTGTAGTGCTGTACTAGTAACGAATCGGCCATATTTTGTTTACGTGACAAACCTTAATTAAATTGGCTGTGTCGGGTGGTAGCGGTTTAACGACACATTTATATTTACGCGATCTAACCCCCCTTCCCAAAAACCTAAATTATGGATATTTCGAGTTTGCGTGTCTCTCTCTCCGTGGTCACGTGGATTTTTCTCCGGGTCCTCCGGTTTTTCCCCTCTACATTTACAATCCACATCACGCGTTTGGAGTATTTGGGCTGCTGCTATACGTTTGCACATGATGATGTTGAGCTAGCTATCATCTGTGATGGCCAGGAGCTGCATAGCTCATTGGGATTTAGCTGGTAAAATAAAATAAACAAGTTTAATTGTTAGCTTGGATTCTTCCAGGACTAATGGAGATCGGAGCATAGATACGTTGCCACATGGTACAGTACAACATTGGGTTTCTGTTGTTGCTGCACTGCCCCCTGCCGTCTTCAACAACCAGTCAGTCTTACACTGCACGGTGGCCGCACCTGACTCGGCATGGTCCAGGTTCCACCCCATCTGAGCTTACGAGACGCGGTGAGAGACGAGACGCACTGCTGGGTAACTTAGCCACAAGTAGTGATGTGTGGGAGTGTGGTCGTGCTCATGACCCGTTATTAGTGTATTTACGGTAGTGATGGGTGGCGCTGCGGTTGGTGGGGCGACTCACCGCTTCTCGCTCCCGTACGACTTCTGAGCGACGCGCGCGTGCAGGATGAGAACCGAGCACCACCCCAGAGCGCCGGGCCACGGCGAGGCCCCGTCACACGACCCACTGCACCCAAAGACAGACAAAGATCCCCCGTGTAGCCTTCGACACACTCTCGTGGTCAAGTGCTGTGAACGAGCAGCAAGTACCCTGTGGCACACGACGGGGGCTGGTGGGCAGCACCACGCCCGGCCGCCTCGTCTCCCCAGTGGCGATGTTTAACACTCGAAGTTGAGGCCGAGTCGACCTAGGGGAGGAGGACCAGGACCGGTTCAGATAATCGTCGGTGATGTTGGCCGTGAGCTGGGATGGAACTCGGGTTGCCGGGTCTCTTGCGTAGCGCAGCGCGCTAACCGCTGCACCACCGCTCCCCATTGCACCACCATTTCCACCATGTACACCACAGCACCATTGCCGCCGCCACCATCATCATTACCATCATCATTGCGATCATCTTAACCAACATCATCATTACCACCACATCACACATAACCCAGCATCACTAAACATCACCCAACATTAACTATCACCCAACACCACACAAGAACATCACCCAACATCACCTAACATCACACATCACCCAACATGAACT
>CM025652.2:7115571-7129526 GCA_014621495.2 Entosphenus tridentatus
GGTAGGGCAGGAGAAGTGCTGCCCCTATCGTGAAGGACCAGAGGTTCACTCTCGTATGGTAGGGCAGGAGAAGTCCTGCCCCTACCGAGGTGGACCAGAGGTCACTCTCGTATGGTCAGGTAGGGAAAGTGCTGCCCTCTCCTGGGGCGGACCAGAGGTCACTTGAAGGGATCTCAAGAAGGTAGCTCCGTGAGATCCGCTTTCTGCGCTGCTCTGCCTGAGATGTGAATTGTTTCCCTCTCGTCACGAGACAAAAGAAAAAAAAACACCATCGGTGGAGGGGGAACGTGAAACCAGACGAGTAGCAATATGGCCATAGAGACAACAGCTGGACCAGCCGACCCCCCCTTCAACTGCGGCACGTTGCGCAGCGGCATCGGTCAGAGACCCTCTCGTCTCCTCTGTTCCCACCCCATCACTCGCACCTCAATTCTTCTCATCAATTTCATGCACGATCACTTATTCGCGGAGTTGGGCAAACATCACAGCTGTCGCCTTCCCCGCTCGTTTGCGGTTTCTGGCGACTCAAAATCAGTCTCTCTTCCCTCTCACTGTATCATTCTCTACTCTTTAAATCACTCGACTCTCCCCCCAAATCATTTGTTTTAGTTTATCCTTCCCTCAGTACCTCCGATTAGCACAGTGCAAAAGAAGTTAAACATACGTTCCCTTAGGAACCATTTTCTCCATCCCTATTATTCTCTCTCCGACTGCGAACATGAACCGACCTCGTCACAAATGTGTTCAAACCTTTTCAAGCCACTTCACCAGGTCTCGCACGAACCTCTCGGCTATCGTATCATTCTCTACACTCTTTGAATCATTCTGTCTCTCTCTCCCTCTCACTGCATCATTCTCTACGCTCTTCAAATCATTCTGGACTCTCCCTCCGAATTATGTGTTTAGTTTTGTTGTCCTTCCCCCGTGGCTCCGATGAGCACGGTTGGCTACGTACGGTGCAAAACAAGTTCAACATACGTACAATCTCGAATGAATCACTCTCACGAATCAATCCCTTATCAATCATTCTCTCCCTCCAAATTATTCTGTCTCCGACTGCGAACATGAACCGAGCGCGTCACAAATGTGTTCATTCGTTTTTCAGCCACTTCATCAGGCCTGGCACAAACCTCTCATCACCACCCGTGCCCCTCCCCACCCCCCCCCCTACTCACCGGGGTCGATGATGGCGAGCGTACACACGCGGTAGTATTTGCCGCACGCCGTGCCCATCTCGATGTTGTTGCCGCTGTAGTGGTGGACGCCCGTCTTGGCCAGCATGGCGTAGTACTCAATCTCGGACTTCCTGCACGCAGCGGTAGGGTGGGGGGGCAGTCAGAACTCAGACTCGAGAGACGCTGGCCGGGAGTCACGACCCATGTGCCACGGGCCTGGGAGCCACGGATCAGGAGCCACGGCCCGGGAGCCACAGGCTCGGAAGTCAGAGGCGACATACGCACGTGTGGAGGGGAGTCGTCATCACCACCACGATCCATGAGCAGATAGCCCCTAGAGTAGGTGTGTCCACTGCACATTTCGTCATTTGTTTCGACTTTCCTCTCTGACTATGGAGTGCCAAAATGGCTCAAGTTGTGGACACATCTTTCAAGCACCAATCTCTTAAAGTCGTCATCGTCAAACCATTATCTGTCGAGGCCCTCCCTCTCTTTCCCGTTCCTACCATTTTTTTCCTCTCCAAACGCCACACTTTTCATTTACCCGTTGTTGTCCATCCTAACCTATGTGTCTCCACACAGTGCCAAGTTTCCTTCTCATCACTGTCTGAGGAAGTGGGGGGGGGGGGTAGGAATTAGCTATTAAGGTAACGGCCAGCACACCGAGAACTTTCTCATCCAGCAGTGGCATCAACGGAGGGGTCCAGGAGGGGGACAACCATGCACACGCGGAGCCGAGGGGCCTGAGCGCGGTTCGCCACACACCTCAGTGCCGGGCAGTTGTTGGCGAGCAGCACCAGCTTGGCCTTGCCTTGCCGGATCATCTTGAGCGTCTGTCTGTATCCCAGGCAGTATTTGCCACTCTTCATCACCAGCTGGAGTCGCGAGTTGATGGACTCGATGGCCTTTTTCTGCACGCAAGAGAACAACGGCGGCAGCGATGACAGGAGGACTGACGCACCACAGGACACAGCAGCACAGCGACGGACACCCAAACGCCATCACCGCCACGCCAGCAGTGCTACCAATGCAAAAGCGCCAACACACAATGTATGGACAGTAGAACCCCCCCCTTAACGACCATACATAAATGACTGATCGCTTAACGACGGGCCTCCATACAGCCCAATGTGTAGTCTATAGTAGTGTAGGGCCTCCATAGAAGCCAATGTGTTCGCTTACCGACTATTCTCGTGTTAACGATGGACTGTTGTAGGTACAGTAAATATTAATGAATGCATTGATTAACAGTGTTACTTTTAATATTATCTGCTTATGTTGTATAAATATTATGAAGTATCTTCTTGGTTCTTTCGGTAAAGTCCCGTAGAAGGGAAGTAATAAAATAATATTATGAAGTACTTTTTTTGGGGGGAACCAATCACCATCGTTACTACTGTATGCATGCCAAACTTCTTTTGCACCGTACATAGCCCCCAACCGTGCTAAATGGAGGTGCGGAGGAAGCACGACAGGCTAAACACAAAACAGTATTAACCATGACCAACGACCACCACCAACCTCTCTCTCTCCCCATCTCACTCTGCTCCCCTCCCTGGTGGCTGGGCAGTAAACAGTGGCTCGCAATTCATTGTAAAGTTGTTTTGTCAAGTTCAAAACTTGCCTGTGGTGGGGCTTGTTGTCTCAGCCCAGAATCCCTTTGGGGTCGATAAAAAATCCGTGGGGGAAGTCAACAGCAGTCATCTAAATGGATAAGAATCACCCCCCTGTTATAGTAATGCTTCATCCATGTTTATCGGGCAAACTCTGATCACCCTCGCAGCAGCAGCGCCTTCTGGGCTAACCATCGAACAAAGACGGTGGTGGTCACCACATCGCGCGGCGTTTTCAGATGCGCTTCTGCGGCCGTCTGTAACGGTCTGCCTTCCGATATTAGGAATCCACTGAGCGATGCAACTTTTAAAATCATCATCTAGATTGACAGTCATTTCGAACTGCTTGTTTGTGTTCAGTTTGTTGTCCTTCTCCTGCACCTCCGATTAGAGCGGTTGGCCACGTATGGTGTGAAAGTTCAACATCCATACTTCATGGTGGTGATGTGGATAATGCGGCCGTCTGGAATGCTCTTCCTTCCGATATTAGAAAGACACTGGGTGCTATGCAACTTAAATCATTGAGATCGACAAACCAATTTCTTTAGAACTGCTTGTTGGTGTTGTTTAGTTTGTTTAACACGTAGTAGGCACTCGCAACCAATATTATCCATAATACAGGTTTTTTTAGTTAGATCGCGTAAAGATGTGTCGTTAAACCCGCCACCACCCGACACAGGCAATTAGTAAGGTGTGTCGGGTGGTGACTATCACTGCATCTCCAATTTGCACGGTTAACTACATACGGTGTGAAAGAAGTTCAACATACATACTGCCCATAGATTATACATACTGCCCATAGACGAACACTGACAATCGACTAACACTGCACTTCCGATTTGCACGGTTGGCTACGTGCGGCGCAAAAGACGTTCAACGTACACAAATAAAATGCAGAATTCCCAAAACTGCCTTTAGAGCTATAAAGGGGAGACTGAGTAACAACCGAATGTCCATTCTTCCTCGGTAAAGCGTGGTAATAATTAGCGGATAAAGCAGTCAGATTCAAGTTAAGTGGTCATTGGCTTCTGTCAATCCTGCCTCAATTTCACTTGATCAGAGGCAGCTTCATCAATCCCCTGCATGACCAAGCCTCCCTCCCACCACCCCCACTCTGCCTTCACCAACCCGAACTGTGTGACAAGCACGGGTGAAGTATGGTCAAATAATCCCCACGACCCGCTCCGAGGGGTCCCTCATCTAGCAGTGCATTGACGCGCAGTGAGCGGCTGAGCACATCCGGCCGCTACCCCCTCGGATATCTTCCGGGAAACGACAACTCGCGCAAACCTCGCCACGTGTCTCAAACCCTCTCTCACATTAAAAAAAAATACCCCATTGTGAGCAATATCTAAACTTGCATTCAGGTAAGGGCCGGTCCACTGGGCCATATTGCATGGCTCTTTTCACAAGTGACCTGACCAAGTGGCTTATCATCATGTGAAAGAAAAAAAATAAACCCGGAGGACTCCGGAGAAAAATGCACACGACAATGTGGAGAGGGAGAGAGGCATAGACGCAAACTACAAATATACAGGTGTCAGGGTTGCGATCGAACCCAGTATCCTGCATACCAGGACGAGGTAGTTAACACTCATAAGCCAAGATCCATCCACTGCTGGATATTAAGCCCCGACCTCCCCCACCACGCCCCGTCAAAGCGTCACTGCCTCTCAGGATCCTGAGAGGCAGCGATCCATCCAGCACACGCGCCGACACCGGCCTCATTTTCACCGCTCAATATCCGCGGTGGACTTTGGGGTTTAAAAAAAAGCAAACAAATTACTGCACTGTAGTAGTAGCACTGGATTGCGGAGATGACGAACCGGGGAGGCGCCCCAGAGAGAACCATCGCAAGTTCTGGGCAAATCCCCATTCCCTAACTTCACGAACCCGCAACGATCAGCGTGAAGTTATGGCGAATCCCCTCGATTACCGACATGGCCTTCATCCAGCAGTGGATTGACAAACACGCTGTAGGGATAGTGACGGATAGAATGCTCGCTGTACCGTCTGTGTGGCTGTTTCTATTTGCAGTCTTCAGTGGGGATACGGTGCGGAGGTGGCCAACGTGGCGGGCTGAACCACGCGTCTGTCTGCATTCACAGCGACCATTCCGAGACCCCGGGAACACTCAACAGCTCGAAACTATTAAAATGTCACCAGGAAATGCCCACTGAGGCACACAGCTCTTTTTTTCAGAAGCAACCAGGCCATCACGAATGATAGTGGCTTATCGTCATCGTGTGGAAATCTCTGCAGCCAAATAACCTTAAGCGCGTGGTGTTTATTCTAAATGTGAAGGGGGAAAAAACCGCAGTACTCGGAGAAAAACCCACGTGACCACAGAGAAACACAAATATAAAGCAGCAGAGTCGGTATCGAACCCACGACTACCTGTAGACCTGGCGAGGTAGTTAACATCTCGCTACTTAAGGCACAGGCACAGACGCAGGGGCGGAGACGCGAGTGAATATTTCGGGGGCCGCCGCTTGTGGAGATCTTGGTACGAGGGTGGTGAAGACGATGGTGGGGGAAGCGGGAATTAAGACCCCGGTGATTTCAGGGTTGAGGGGACCCTGGCACCACCACCATGACACAGAGACGCGGGAGATACCCGGGGATGAAGACCTCTCTGATCTATCGGGGGGGGGGATCCAACGTTACACGGGGTGGAGGCGCTAGCTCGGACCGCCAGGGAACACGATGGCTGAAACCCTCGGCGCTAACTTGGTTACAGGCGCTTAAAAGACGCCGAGAAACACGGGGGGCCGAGTGTGTGTGGGACCCGGGCTAACGAGGGACAGCGCGCTGGGGAGAAATGAAGAGGGTAGAGACACCGAGACCACAGGGCTCCCGTGGCCAAAGTCTCAAGCGACCACGCGGAGCTGGTTACTACGCGGGACCCCCACGGGTGGGGGACACGTGGGTAGGCCGCAGGCTTTTTCCGGCCTCGCCTAGGCGACGCCCCCCAAGCCCGCCTCGCGGCAACTCACCGTCTTTTTGGCGGACATTTTCAGTGAGCGTCAAGTATCCGTCCGCACCTGCAAGGTGACAAAAAGGGAAGCGGAGGCTGCGTTAGGGGGGTAAAGTTCGTCGCGTGAGGGTGGGAGGTAGCGCCGAGTACGCGGTGCGAGCCTCACCACGGAGCCGCTGATGCTGCTGCCTCAAGATGGCGAGAGGGGGGAAGAGAGAGAGCTCCCGGCGTGCACCGCGACCCCCCCCCCACGTCGCCAACTCTCGCGAGACTCGAGCCATCCCACCCCAACCCCCTCCCTACCGCCAACTCTCGCGAGACTCGCGCCATACCCGCCCCCCACCCCAACCCCCCGCACCCCCACCGCCAACTCTCGCGAGACTCGCGCCACACCCGCCCCCCACCCCAACCCCCGCACTCCCGTCGCCAACTCTCGCGAGACTCGCGCCATCCCCCCCTAACCCCCCCCAAAAATCGCGAGAGTTTTTTGGGTAGCGTTGGAGGGAGGGGAGGGTTGAGTGTCGATGAATCGATCAATTTTAATCGAAGGATATGTGAGTCTAAGAATTGATTATTAAAGACGCCTATCAGAATATTTATACTTGGAGGAATCCGATGAGCCAAAGAGCTCTTCTTTTTAAACAGTGGTCACGTAGATCAGAGACGTTACAACAACAAACACAACGACACGAGTACAAAGTATAGGAAAGGTAAAATAATCACTTTAAAAAAACTAAAACTATATATATTTCTAATATTACCACGTAAATCCACACTGGGGGTATTGACTTATTTTTTCAGAAGCGACTTGGCTATCACAAATGATCCATAGCTGTCACAACCCACGTGGTTTACTCCGTATTCTTAAACAGGGAAATTGAGTTTGCAGGTCCATACGGTGTACATCCGTTTCAATAGGGCAACATTAAAATAATTATAGATTTGAAGCTTTCGTGACTGCAAGGATTCATACTCTTTGTTTTTTTCGGTAAAGTCACGTTGGTAAAAAATAAAATAAATTATATTATATTATTATATTATTTTATTATGTTTTATTATTTTTATCATTTTATTACTTCCCTTCTACGTGACTTTACCGAAAAAACCAAGAAGCTATATTAAAACTGTTTTAAAACAGTCTGCATCAGCAGTTGGCCATGCTCTCTCACCTGATGACGGACGCTTGTGTTGCGCCCGAAACGTCGTGATTTAATTTAGTTGTTTTCATTTATTTTATTACATTTTATACCTACGTGACTTTACCGAAAAAAACAAACGTTAAAATAATTTGTATATTTGTTTGTCCATAATTCATGTTTTTTGGGTTATATCGCGTAAACATATAAATGTGTCGTTAAACCTAACGTGAACTCAGGATCTCAGAGTCGCTTTCTCAATGCATTCTTTCGCAACCGTTATCAACCCCCCCCCCACCCCCGTGATATGGAGAAACCGGCCCAGCACTCCCCACCCGAACCTCACGTCTGTTATATTCTTTGGGTCTTTTGCATTCTGACCACAGGTATTGTGGTTAATGCAGACATTCTTCGCCGAGGTATTCCTAGCTCTGCGATCTTACATTTACTTGCAAATTCCATCTCTAGCCCCGCCCACTTACCCTTGGGTTGTACCCATCTCAAACCTTTATGACCTTTGGCTGCAGCAGCTCTCTCGCTATATTTCTTCCTGACTCAGCAGTCCGCCTGCTGTATTTTTTCACCTGAAGACGATTGCTTGTGTTGCGATCAAAACGTCGTGATGTTTTATTATTTTACCTATCTACGTGACTTTACCCAAAGACCCAAAGAATATTAATTCCTGCAGTCGCGAAAGCTTTAAGTCAAGATTTTCTCACGTCTGTTGTTTGTTCATGTTGTTTGTTGTGGTTGCACCCGAGTGAAGAGCCGCATGGCTCACAGGGCTATACCTAATCAAATAAACTGAACTGAAACTGAACTGAAACTGAACCACCCGACACAGCCAACTAGTAAGGTTTGTCACGTAAGCAGAACGTGCCAATTCGTTACGAGTACAGCACGCCGGTGTGTTGGAGAGCAACTCCACAACATTTACAATCTGAGTACAACGTTTCGCCAGTAATTACAACTAGCTTCATCAGGTGACTGCCAGATTTGTGGAGAAGTCCCGTTTCGGTCCTTAAATAGAGGCGTAGTTTGATGACTAATTGGCTATGTCGGGTGGCGGCGGCTTAACGACACATATATTTACGCGATCTAATCCAAAATAAAACCTATATTATGGATGATATTGGTCGCGAAAGCCGACTAGGTATTCTTGGTTCTTTCTTCAGTTAACAGACTGTTGGGGCAAGTGCTGTTAGCGAGGAACACCTATGAAAGCCGGCAGGGCTTTCCGACCGCTTTTGTCTCCCCAGTGGTGATGCTTACACACCGCCACCAGGTACTCATTTGAGGCTGAGTCGACCGAGGGGAGGCCCAGAACCGGTTCAGATAATCGTCAACAGCGTTAGCCGTGAGCGGAAATTGAACTCGGGTAGCCGGGTTAAGTAGCGCAGCACGCTTACAGTTTACACTACCGCTCACCACCTAAGGCCACGCACACTCACACACAGACACACACTGCGCTATAAGAATATAATATCAGAGCATGTTTTTTTTCCATGTGTAGTGAGCTCAACTTTAGTTGCAGACGTTATCTTGGAAGAAACACTATTTATTATACAACAGCACGCAACATAATATGATCTACACTCGGGTCTCGAATGCCCATCTAAACACGCTACGGCAGAACTAGACACGGTTCGCTATCCCGGTCCGGACCACAAGCTCGGTCCTGGACCACGTGGTTAGAGGCTTCTTCTCCCCGATGTGGATCTTCGTAACACCAGCACACGAAGAACCCCGAGCTCCTCACGGGTTCCTCGTTATATGCCCCCGGGCTGGGGCTGGCTCCGCCCTTCGCCCTGCCAACCTTCCAGGTCTCTTGAGCTCTTTCTAGAAGGTTCCTGAGAGCTCTTTTGGACCACGTGGCCACCCCGTGGCCCCCGTCCACCGGTGACCCCCCCCCCCAATATCACCCGGTCACGTGTCAGAAGGTCAACCAGCGTATCATGCCCCAACGTAACCCTGCCTGGCTGACGCTCCCTCTCGCTCCCTCACCGGGAGCTCGCACCGCACACTGCTCGCGTTGCCTCCGCGCTAACCAGCACTCACCCAAGTCCCGCTAGGGCTGGAACTACACCCCGTAACCTGGGCTGCCCATAATGACAACACATTATCCGCCGTGGCTTCATAAGCCCCGGCACCATACAGTGACCACCACAGTCACTACACATGTAGTGAGTCCAACTGAGTTGCAGACGTTGTTCTTTAGAGGCAACACTTTTATTGTAACATCAACCCGTTAACGCAAAGGGGTAACTGCCCCTTCACCAGATACAGCCTAGGGTGGTGACCACCCAGCTAACTACTCTATACGTAGGAGTTACATCTACGAAGGGTCAGACCCTCACTCGGGTTCCCGACCACGTGTTGATGCCTCGTAGGATGTAGAGTTTCCAGCTTGTAGACGTGGAGCTTCAGCTTGTAGGATGCAGCGACCCCGGTCCCTCTCAGGGACCCACCTTATATCCTCCTGGGTCGGGCCGCTCCGCCCTTGGCCCCACCCACCTTCTCGAGCGTTCTAGCTTCCTGCCGATCCCCCTGAGAGCTCTCCCCGGACACGTGATCACCCCCTTGCCCCTCCACCTGGGGCCTTCTCTGTGGACACTCCGGATCACGTGTCTACGGGGTCAACCAGAGTGCCATGGCCCGGGGCAACCCTGCCCCTGGGCTGACACTCTCCCACTCCCCCTTGTGGGAGCCCGCACTACACGCTATGCGTGGTGCCCGCACTATCCCAGCGCTCACCAAGCCCCGCTAGGGCTGGTACTCCACCCGCCTACGGGGTGTACGCAATGACAGTGCATCGCACGCCGTGCTGAGCTAGAGCCGGCCTCACACAGCAACCCACCCGGTGCCGTCCGTGATGTAGGGACATCGCACGCCACGGCCCTCTCGGGCCGGCACCATACAGTGACATCCCCGATGTCACTACACATGTTCACCACGAGTATATGTGGTTAATGCAGACGTAATTCCTTGCAAAAGGTTTCAGTTTAGTGTTATAACATCTTAACACCTGTTTTATTGCCAGAAAGGGCAAAACCTATTCTTATATTTTGATAGTAGTGTAATGACAGGGTGACACCTGAAGGAGAATCACGGGTACGGGCATGGTTAAGTAACAACCAATCAGAGGAGGAGGTGTATCTGGGGTAAAGGGGAAAGATGGGGTTAGCCGAGAAACTCCGGGAACCTGCTTGAAGGTTCCACAAGAGGGCGTGGCCCGGCCTAGCCACGCCTGGGGGGAATATAAGGGGGAGCGGACCTGGGGCTCGTGTGGGGTCTTGGGTCCTGGCTGCGTTGCTGCTCGCCGACATCTCTCTCCGTCGTCCGGCCACGTGGAAGATCTCCTGCGTGGTTTCCATCGCTGTCATCATCACGCCAGCCAGCCAGCGGCATTGCCGAGTGAGGGCGATGAGACCATGCCGAGTGATTGGCTGTATGTAGCCAGTAGAGACGTTAATACCAGTGTGAGAAGAAATAAGTATTGACCTTACACGACGCGTCGCGGAAGTTGCTCATTACAGTAGCAAGGGAAGTTCCATGACACACGGTGCTATTGACGAATAATGTTGAGTTAGCACGTAAATATATAAATGTGTTATTAAACCCGCCACAACCCAACACAATCAATTAATAAGGTTTGTCACTTAAACATAACATGCGAATTCGTTACCAGTTCAGCACGTCGGTGTGTTGGAGAGCAAATACACGTTTACAATCTGAGTACGACGTTTCGCCAGAAATTACAACCGGCATCATCAGGCGAGTTTAACGACGCATTTATATATTTATGCAATCTAACCCAAAAAAACTTGTATTATGGATGACACTGGTCACAAAAGCCTACTACGTGTTAAACGGAATAATGTTGAGTTTATTTTAGGCACAATAATAAGGCCGTGGGGGCTGATTTGATGTGTAAAAGAAGATGGAGTGCTATCACATTTACAGTCACATTTGCGAATGTGGCTTTGTAACGTTGATCATTTACCTGCAGTGTAGTCATCGATAGTTTATTGAGGGACTACTCCTGCAACTGCTGTGTGCTGTTATCTTGTTGTTCTTATTGTTTTTGCTGCCTTGACCAATCTTTATAAATCGGACTCATAAAAACAATTATGATCATTTATTACTTTATTATATTTCCTGACTCGAATACCATTGTCTCTTTTTGCACCCCTACTAGTGTGTTGTATTGTGTTGTTATTTGTTGTAGTGCTGTTATTTGTTGTATTGTGTTGTTATTTGTTGTAGTGCTGTTATTTGTTGTATTGTGTTGTTATTTGTTGTATTGTTTGCTGCCGTCAGTGTTGCCGATACACCGCCCATACTGAACGTGTGTGTAAAAAAAGCTTCATAGCTCATCGAATTTCTCCTGCAGTCTAAATAAAGTCCTCCTGCAGTCTGCTCTCCGCCTGATGATGCTGGTTGTAATTACCGGCGAAACGTCGTACTCAGTTTGGAAATGTTGTGGATTTGCTCTCCAACACACTGGTGTGCTGTACTAGTGTAGTGACTGACTTGGAGACGTAACTTCTCGGAGGCAATTCTTTAATTAAACACTGAGCACACTTTGCACATTATATACAATACACTCCCTACACTATTACACACTCTCTGTCTCTCGCTTATACGCAACTCTACACTGGTTACTAGCCTACACACAATTATTGCCGTCTGACACTGATGGCGCATAACTAAGACAGCCAACTACGTCTAGCAGCGCAATTATCAAGTGGAGACGACAGCGACAATGGCGATGATCTTCAGTAGCAACGACGACGACAGGGATCCCACTCCAAACAACAGCGCCGAGCTCCCACTCGGGGTCCCCTTTTATCCTGTTAGCGTGGCCTCGCTCTGCCCTGGCCACACCCCCCTTCTCGAATCTACTAGCGGCTCTCGACGTGTCCCTTCCGTAACCTTTCCCCTAGATCCCTCTCGGGTCTATCACGTGGCCTGCTGTCAGTCAGGGCTGCTTCAAGCTTCAGATCCCCTTCCCTGCCGGCATCCAGCGCTATGCTACGTAGTGACCAATTCTATGTCATTACACTAGTAACAAATTGGCACGTTCTGTTTACGTGACACAGCCTTACTAATTGGATGTGTCGGGTGGTGGCAGGTTTAACGACATATTTATATTTACGCGATCTAACCCAAAACAACCTCTATTATGAATTATATTGGTCGCGAAAGTCCCCTATGTGTTAAACATCTACAATTATCTATTACCCACAGCGGCTCCTCGGTAGAGCCCCCGAGTTCACATCCCGGTTGGGGTGGGGTGCCTTGATTCAGCCAATCATCATCATCATCACCACCCCCCTCCCCGCACGTCAACAACAGTGGTTGTCTCATGGGTACGACTCAGCCCTGTCATAGGAATGTGGAATTTCCACCACTGGCCCAGCAGGGCTGTGAACAGGAGGATGAGCACCTATGGCTCGATGCTCGTTTGAGCAGCAAGAACTCCAGCTGACATTTTGACGGAATACCAAGTGGGGCTATGTACCACGTGGAGCTATGTACAATGTGGAGCTATGAACAACGTAGAGCTATTTACAATGTAGAGCTATGAACAATGTGGGGCTATGTACAAGGCATCGTGTCACCGTTGGGTAGAGGTGCACGCGGTGCGCACGCCGCGTTCCCGTGCCGGGAGCTCGGCAGTTGCCACGCTCAATTATTGACGAGGCTGCTGCGCTAATGGCCCCTTTGGCTCGCAGCCCCCCACGGCACTCTACGCCCGGTGGGGGGGGGGGGCTTCCGACGGTCTGTGACCTTGTAGGGGGTGGGGTTGGATGTGGAGCAGTGGCGCAGCGGTCAGCGCTCCGCCCTACGGACCAGGCGACCCTCGTGCGCTATTCCGCCTTAATTGGTGCTACTCGCTCACAGCATTGGCCCCAACAGTCTGTTAAGGCTTTATGGGGGATCTTTGTGTGCTGTGTGAATGTATGCGATGTCCTGCACTGATGCCCGATACTATGTCCGTCTGCTACAGCAGAGGTGTAAGGGATTTCAACGGAACTCACATCACTGCTTTATTGACTTGGTCAAGGCCTATGGTGCTATCAATAGATCAGGACTCTGGGTTGCTCATCGTGCTTTAGGATACCCAGAACCTCTTCTCACAATAATTAAGGACCTTCATGATGGTGAGCGGGCCCGGGTAAAACTACGTGACTACGTAGTTAGAAAATCGATCCATGGCTATACCGGAGGAATTTCCATCTGGTACAGATACAACGGGAGGCTGATCGATACCCAGGCAGTCGGAGGCAATCGCCCTCCAGCAACGGAGGGCAGAGGAGCGACGCTCACAACAACGAGCGGAGCGCCGAGCGGCTAAAACACAGCACGTTGGCACAGTAGGGGGCACAGGTGGTGCATCGGCCACTCATCTCAGTCGACCGACGGCACCTGCTGGGTCTGTCCCGTGTTCTCCTGCCAGCAGCGAGCTTTCGACGCTTCACGTGGCCTGAAAGTGCTACTGAGTGGCGAAGGGCGGTTGTTGTTGCTGTGTGCGTATAGAGCTGGCATCGTGTGCTTGAGAGTGGGCGAGGAGGGAGCGGTGGCGCAGCGGTTAATGCACTTCCTGATAACAAAAACAAATACCTCCAGGCCACGGACAAACATCGCTGGCCGCATGTTAGCGGCAGCGTGCCCTGGCCCCAAGCGGACAACTCCCACGGCGTTGGGCGGTGGAACTTCATCCGGGCAGTTGCTCTCGGCACGACGATGAAGGTCTTCGTCGTGCGCCCCGCCATGAAGTCGGTGTCTCATTGGCCTGGCCGGGACGACTCCGCGCACCCACAGCAGGTGAGGAGGGATGGGCGACCGCGCCGTTGATTTGGCGGCCGTTGTTGGCGGCGCGGAGACTCGGCCCTGGGACACGGAGAGCCTCCCCCCCACAACTCACAAAGAGAGCCCCCCTCCCTCCCCCTACTACTCACGAAGAGAGCCCCCCTCCCCCCACAACTCGCAAAGAAAGCCCCCCCCCACAACTCACGAAGAGAGCCCCCCCCCCCTCCCCCCACTACTC
>CM025652.2:7131510-7147222 GCA_014621495.2 Entosphenus tridentatus
TTGAGTCTATGGGCAGTGTTGCGTCTATGGGTAGTGTTGAGTCTATGAACAGTGTTGCGTCTATGGGTAGTGTTGAGTATATGGGCAGTGTTGCGTCTATGGCCAGTGTTAGTCTATAGGTATTGTTGAGTCTATGGGCAGTGTTGAGTCTATGGGCAGTGTTGAGTCTATGGGCTGTATTCTAGATTTGTACATCGGGCCCTCAGGATGAAATGATACTCTGACCGCACCATCCGCCAAGCTGTTTCTCCCACCATACAGAAACAGACACTTGAAACTCCGATCAAAACTATCACGTTGCCATACATAGCAGGCGTGACCAAAAAGATCTCCAAAATTCTAAACAAAAATAATATCCAAGCCCGATTCAGTACAGTGCATAAAATCCGTGATCTAATTCCATCTGTGAAGGATGTCATTCCTGACTTGCAATACTCTGGAGTCTATAAACTGAGTTGCATCTGTGGTGATTCTTACATTGGGGAAACGAAACGTCACGTCTCTGATCGTGTCCGCGAGCACAAGTCAGATCTAAAACACGGAAAAATTGAGTTTTCCGCCGTTGCCGATCATTGCTACAACGCTGTGGGCTCTCATGATATTGTCTTTTTCCGAGATCAAAGTGCTCTGCAAACCCTCTGGCTACCATCAAAGGTTTGTACACGAAGCCATCCAGATATACAAACACAGACATAATTTCAACCGTGATGATGGGTACAAACTGAGTAATCATTGGAAAGATGTCATTAACCATGCAAAAAAGATTTAACTATACATTTTTGGACCATCTTATTTGACAGGTACTATTCTACTTTACCGAGTGTTGACATCCCCGGCGTTTAACAGTACTCCCCTTTTTTGTATTTGGATTGTCAACCAACACTGGGTAAAACAACATGTGCTTTGTCGTTCTCTTCTAGCATGTTCACCTGTTGTTCTCTATTATCATGTGCACCTGTTGTTCTCTTTTAGCCCCGCCCCCCCCCAATACGTTCCATTCATTGGCTACCACATTCAGATAAGCCCATCCGCCCCTCCTACCCCCTTAACTTCTATTTAAGAACTTGTATCTTGGAATTTTTGCCTCACTTGATACAGTAAATCTAGCTGTGACGGTCCCACCTGATGACGGAGACTTGTGTTGCCTCCGAAACGTCGTGATTTATTATTTTATTTTATTATTTTATTATTTTTTTACCTACGTGACTTTACCGAAAAAACCTAAGAGTATGAATCTATGGGCTGTGTTGAGTCTCTAGACAGTGTTGAGTCAATGGGCAGTGTTGAGTCCATGGGCTGTGTTGAGTCTCTGGACAGTGTTGAGTCTATGGGCAGTGTTGAGTGAGTCTATGGGCAGTGTTGAGTGAGTCTATGGGCAGTGTTGAGTCTATGGTGCAGTGTTGAGTCTATGGTGCAGTGTTGAGTCTATGGGCAGTGTTGAGTCTATGAGCAGTGTTGAGTCTATGGGCAGTGTTGAGTGAGTCTATGGGCAGTGTTGTGTCTATGGGCAGTCATCTTCTTGGTTCTTTCGGTAAAGTCACGTAGAAGGGAAATGTATTATGTAAATTTTTTATTATTTTATTATTTCCCTTCTACGTGACTTTACCAAAAGATCCAAGAAGATGAATCCCTGCAGTCACGAAAGCTTTAAATCGAAATATATGGGCAGTGTTGAGTCTATGGGCAGTGGTGAGTTTATGAACAGTGTTGAGTCTATGGGCAGTGTTGAGTCTATGGGCAGTGTTGAGTCTATGGACAGTGTTGAGTCTATGGGCAGTGTTGAGTCTATGGGCAGTGGTGAGTTTATGAACAGTGTTGAGTCTATGGGCAGTGTTGAGTCTATGGGCAGTGTTGAGTCTTTGGACAGTGTTGAGTCTATGGGCAGTGCGGAGTATATGGACAGTGTTGAGTCTATGGGCAGTGCTGAGTCTATGGGCAGTGTTGAGTCTATGGACGGTGGTGAGTCAATGGGCAGTGTTAGTCTATGAGCAGTGTTGAGTATATGGGCAGTGTTGAGTATATGGGCAGTGTTGAGTCTATGGGCAGTGTTGAGTCTATGGGCAGTGTTGAGTCTATGGAGAGTGTTGAGTCTATGGGCAGTGTTGAGTCTAACGGCAGTGTTGAGTCTATGGGTAGTGTTGAGTCTATGGACAGTGTTGAGTCTATGGGCAGTGTTGAGCATATGGACAGTGTTGAGTCTATGGGTAGTGTTGAGTCTAAACTTGCAGCGGAGCAAAAAACTCCGAACCGTGAGAATATAAAAGCTATATAGTCAATGCCAGCGAATGGAATGCGGTCTGAAAGTCACCGTAAACGTGAACACAATCAATCAAGACCCGAAATGGTTTATCACGTCCTCCCAATGATTGCTGAGCCAGAATCCATCTTCTTGGTTGAAATTGTCTCTGTGTTTGTATATGTGGATGGCCTCATGAACGAATCTCTCATGGTAGCCGGATGGCTTGCATAGAACCTCCGTCTTGGAGAAGTCAATGTCATGTGAGCCCACTGAATTGTAAGTGATCTGCCATGGCTGAGGTGTTGGTCCTACCGTGTTTCAGGTCTGCTTTATGTTCACGGATGCGGTCCGAGACATGTCGTTTGGTTTCTCCAATGTAACTGCTACCACAGAGGCAACTTAGTTTGTAGACGCCAGGGTACTGTATGTCTGGAATCACATATTTTATAGACGGGACCAGATCACGGATTTCATGTACTGTGTTGAATCGGACCTGGATCCTGTGTTTATTCAGAATTTTGGAGATATTTTTTGTGATCCCCGCAATGTAGGGTAAGGTGATGGTTTTGAATTGCTCCTCAAGAGGATCCTTCTTCATGGTTGGAGTGATGGCTTTGCGGATTGTGTATTCGGAGTAACCATTAGCCTTGAGAGCTTGGTGTACGTGCTTGAGTTCACTGGCAATGTGTTCCTGGTCGGAGATGCCACTGTCATCAGGGAGAACTAAATTTAAGAGAGAGACAAAACACAGACACGGAGACACACAGACAGACACACAAGCAGAGAGAGACACACTCTCACAGAGAGAGACACACAGACACACATAGAGAGACACACAATGTCGTGTGTGTCTCTCTCTGTGTTGTCTCTTTCTGCTTGTGTGTCTGTCTGTGTGTCTCCGTGTCTGTGTTTTGTGTCTCTCTCAAATTTAGTTCTAACTGATGACGACTGCTTGTGTTGCAATCGAAACGTCGTATTCTATTATTTAATTTATTTATTTTCTACGTGACTTTACCGAAAGAACCAAAGAGTAATTCCTGCAGTCACGAAAGCTTCAAATCATCTATGGGCAGTATGTATGTTGAACTTCTTTCGCACCGTACGTAGCCAACCGTGTTCATCGGAGATGCGGCGGTGGAAGAACAACAACCTAAACACAACGACAACGCCGACAGGGGGCTCTGAAGAGTCGTGGCTCCGTGATGTTCGCCTCGTTGTTCGGAGCGAGGATTTCACCGGCGTGGATTAAAAAAAAAAATTCGCCGATTTTTTTTCTCGGATGAAATCTAAAATGCAAGCGAACGTTTCTTTTCGACGCTAGTCAGCAAACTTCTTCTTCATCTTCTTGGTTCTTTCGGTAAAGTCACGTAGAAGGGAAGTAATACAATAATAAAAATAAAACATAATAAAATAATAAAATAATATACTTCTCACAATTTATTTTTATTATTTTATTACTTCCCTTCTACGTGACTTTACCGAAAGAACCAAGAAGATGAATCCCTGCAGTGACGAAAGCTTTAAATCGAAATTATTCTTCATCATCATCATCCGGCGGCTGTTGTTGCTGTAGAACGGCAGCAGCTGTGATGCTACATTGGGGTGGTTGGTGAGCCAGACGATTGTGTCAGGAGGAGTAGCGGAGTGGTGATGACGACGCCTGTGCAAGTCCGTGAGTGTCTGTGTGAGTCTATAGGTCTCTGTGTGAGTCTATGGGTCTCTGTGTGAGTCTGTGGTTCTGTGTGAGTCTGTGGGTCTCTGTGTGAGTCTATGGGTCTCTGTGTGAGTCTGTGGTTCTCTGTGTGAGTTTGTGGGTCTCTGTGTGAGTCTATGGGTCTCTGTGTGAGTCTGTGGTTCTCTGTGCGAGTCTGTGGGTCTCTGTGTGAGTCTATGGGTCTCTGTATGAGTCTGTGGTTCTCTGTGTGAGTCTGTGGGTCTCTACGTGAGTCTACGAGTCTCTGTGCGTGAGTCTACGCGCCTCAGTATGATTCTACGGGTCTCTATGTGAGTCTATGTGTATCTGTGTGAGTCTACGGGTCTTTGCGTGAGTCTACGGGACTCAATGCGAGTCTATGGGTTTCAGTGTGAGTCTACGGGTCTCAGTGTTGTTGCTGCTGTTAGCACGGATGAAATAAGCGGCACTTTATTGTAACGCCTCAGTTTACGTCGGGGATGCGTTCGTGAGAAGCGACGGATAACGAGAAAGGGCGGAGGATGAGGCTTGTCAGCGATGCAAGTGTGAGATTTTAGCCGACGCAAATCTGGTGGCGGTGTTAACAAAGTGGCGACGCGTTATTTGAATCGGGCCTTGACTGCGTTATCGTCATGACACTATTTAACCAGGCAAGGCGCACTGAGATGTGCACTCACATTGCCGGCCTTCGTGGGTGCTGCTGCTCGCTAACAGCACTTGCCCCAACAGTCTGTTGAGACTATACGGGGATGGAATTTGTCTTTGTGATAACTTCCGCTGGCAAGGCAGCCTCTCAATCTTTAATGGGATTTACAAGCAGCTGCCCCAAACATGTCTATAACGCACTCCAATTAAATGCAATTTAATATAAATATTTTAAAAACAATGTAGGAAACATGACTTGATAACCCTTTGCCAATCCACCGCTACAAAGTCATGCTGTCAACACCGTGGCAGTTATGGATGGGGGGGGGGGGTGACCATACTTCACCACGCTGGTCGGTGCGCGAGTTGGTGCAGGGAGGAGAAGGTAGAGACAGCTGGTGGTGGCCGTGGCCCGGAATCGAATTCGGGTGGCCGGGGGTTTGTTAGCGGAGTGCGGTAACCGTTTCACCACCGCTCCACCCCCCCACCCCCACACATAACAAAGCGAAATGTGCGCTTAACTTTTTAAAATTGTAATTAAATTAAATTTAAGGCGTAACCAATTGGGCGATTTTTTCTTAAATCCCCCACCCACAACCTCCACCTCAGCTCACGCACCCCAGGTCGCGTGCGGTGGGGTAAAGTGTGGGTACTCCGACGCTGCATTGCTCTGGCTGCTCCGAGGACGTCTGGCAAGGGTGGAAGAGGAGGCCAAGGTTCCATCCGGAGGGACTCTTCCTAATCTAAACTAAAACGGCAAACTGTTTTATTTTACCAGGTAAGGCCCCACTGAGCTGTGTAACTCTTTTTCAGAAGCGACCTAGACATCACAGATGACAGCTCAACGAGTAGCCAAATACTCTAAACGCGTGATGTTGATTCTAAATGTGGAGGGAAAACCCAGGAGAGAAATCCACGCGGCCACAGGGAGAGAGAGAGACACCGCAAACTCCAAATTTACAGCAGGTGTCAAGGTCTGGATCGAACCCACGACCTCTTGTATACCAGGCGAAGTAGTTAACATCTCACCACCATGATGATTATAAGAGACGCAAACTCCAAATATATAGCAGGGGCCAGGGTTGGGATCGGACCCACGGCCTCATGCATACCAAGCGAGGGTGGTAACATCTCGCCACCGCAGTAGTGGCGTAAAAGCGTGCACTTGCAGCGCTGCGCCTTTACCTTCGTGATGAAGCGCAGGGTGCTTCGTGTACAGAGAGACAGCGACGGTGGCTCGTCTATCAGCTTCCTGGGCAAGTGCAGTGGTGCTCAGTGGCGATCGAGCGAAGATGGAACATGGCGGTCACGCAGCCCGGCCGTATGTCACGTGCCCCGACCGCCTTGTTCCAGAAGTCCGCGGCTCGAATCCGGCAGGCCGCCCCCATTAATATGGCGGTGTGTGGCTAGGAGATGTTACCGACCTCGCCTGATATGAAGGAGGTTGTGGGTTCGATCTCGACCCTGCCACCTGTATATTTGGAGTCTGCGTGTCTCTCTCTCTCTCTCCCCGTGGTCACGTGACATTTTCTCCGGGTCCTCCAGGTTTTTCCTTGTACATTTAGAATCAACGTCACGCGTTCCGAGTCTTTGGCTGCTATAACTCACCACGTGATGATGATGATAAGCCACTTCGTTGAGCTATCATTTGTGATAGCCAGGTCGCTTCTGAAAAAAGGAGCAGTATAGCTCGGTGGGCCTTACCTGGCAAAATAACAAAAACAATCGATGGTTAACATAGATGAGGCTTCTTCCGAGACATCTGGGCAGCGTGGAAGAGTAGACCAAACACCCTCTAGAGCAGCGGTCCCCAACTTTTTTGGCACCAGGGACCGGTTTCGTGGAAGACAATTTTTTCACGGACTGGGGGGGTTCATCATTGGGTCTTTCCCCCTTTTCAAAGAAGCTCTCCAGCGGCGTTTGTTTTTAACTCATTTTGGCCAGGGGTTAGAGCTTGTGAGCTTATCAACACTGTGACTGTGACAAGTGCGCAGTGCGGGAAAGAGGCGCGGACAGAAGTGGTCAATAATAAAAAAAATGGGGGCGGGCCACGTGCGGACTCACCGCTCTCACCTCCTGCTGTGCGGCCCAGTTCCTAACAGGCCACGGACTGGTACCGGTTCCGGACCGGTACCGGTACCGGTCCGTGGCCCGGGGGTTGGGGACCCCTGCTCGAGAGTCCAGAGAGGGGCTACTCGAGCACTCCCTCTCGGAGTGTTGGAAGCACCTTCTGCCAGCAGTGACCAGAGCGAGCAATTGCAAACGTCTGGTCCAATCACAGCGGCTGTTGCTGGCCAGCCTATGACCAATGAGAGACGCGCTTTTGTCGCCGCTCGTCATGGCGCTGGAGCGGTCGCTGTGGCTGCCCGCTCCCTGAGCGCGAGACCAACAATTACAACACAAACGATTATTAGGCAATAAAAAGCAAAATTTTCAATGCATGCACACTTTGATTTGCACTCAAAAGCAGCAGATACATGATTTTGACACCGGAATTAATCAAAATTGATGTGCTCAATAAAGTGTGATGGCTTTCTATCAAGCCACCCCACTTTATAATTAGGCCCTGTCCAAATTATATGACGATGACGACGACGAGCTTGGTACACGGGGACAAAAAATATCTGTCCTTTCTGGTCAATCGGAAGCAACGCCTGTCCAAGTAGTGTCCAGGCATTCCGAGTAGCGATGTTCATTCTTTACGTGTCCGTTTTGTTTACCGCACACGTTCGAAGGCCCCGTTGGCTGCCTGCTTGCCAACCAGGTGTTTTGAAACGAGAGAGCTTGCCTTTAACCTCACCCAGGTTGCACACCTGTCAACCCCTTATCAGTATCTACCTTATTACAGACCAATTCAGAACTTACTGGTCACCCTGTGTCCTTATAATTCTCAACGTTCATCCTACAAAGCCCATATTGAAATGGTCATACGCCATATGGACCTGAAAACTAAATTTCCCTGTATGGCAATATGGGGTAAACCGTATGGGTGGACAGCTATGAGACTGTAGCCTCAAAACTGTTGTAGCTCAATCGACAAAGTCTGCGACCATCTCCCAGCTCTCCTCAATCCTGCCCCGACCACGTCCACCCCATTGCCACGGGCTTTCTCTGCTCTTCACGCATTGAACGGGTGGTTAAGAGAAGCTGCCACCGTGACCCCGGCTGTCCTCTCTCTGGTCTCAAGTGATAACTAACGCAGCAACCCAGTCAGTCGCCCACTGTGACACTCATTCAGCCACCCGACCACTCGGCAACGGTGACCACACCATCTCTAACCACATCCCCCCCTTCTCCCAAGGAGCACAACCCGGGACGAAGTCCTCCCCCACAACCTCAAACCACCCCCTCCCCACCACCTCTGGCGTGCAGTCGCAACATCGTCACAATGGGTGACGCGGAGCCCACTCCGTTGCCAACCGCGGGGGTCGCCACCGCCACCTCCATCGCCTCCTTCGGCAGCTCCGGCAGCTCCGGCTCAGGGGGTGCGGTATCGTCAGCGCCGCTGCACGTCAACGTGGGGGGTTTCCGGGAGCGCCTGGCACGCGGGAGCGCCCGCCGGTTCCCGCACTCGCGCCTGGGCAAGCTGGCACGCTGCGAGAGCCACGAGCAAGCACTGCGCCTCTGCGACGACTACTGCGACGCCGCCGGCGAGTTCTACTTCGACCGCAACCCGGCGGCATTCCGCGGCGTCCTCAACTTGTACCGCACGGGACGCCTGCACCTCATCGAGGAGCTGTGCGTCTTCTCCTTCAGCCAGGAGCTCGAGTACTGGGGCGTGCAGGACTACTACATGGGCTCCTGCTGCAGGTGAGCAAGTAGGGACACGTACACAAGTCCTAAGTGGGCTCCTGCTGCAGGTGAGGACCGCTGTGGGGGCTCTCTCTCCGTCCGCCCCGCACAGCTACAAGTACCACGAGCGCAAGGAGAACTGCGGGGACAGCGGGGAGTTCGATGAGGACGACGACGAGGAGGGATTCACTCACGACGACGACGATGACGGCGGCGGAAGTGGCGGCAGCGACGACGGTGGCGGCGGCGATGCCGGGGGGGAGAGGGCCCCACCCAAGGGCTCCCCCGAGGAGGAGATGGCGTCTGTGGAGAGGGACATGGAGGAGTTCACACGCAAGTGCTGCGGCCAGCGGAGGTGCGTGCGCGTACAGACTCGTATATATTGTTACCTGTGAGCTCACCTGTATACACTCACCTGCATAGGCACTCGTGTACAAACTCACCTGCCTACTCTCATACACATTCTTCTCACCCGTGTAAGCTCTCACCTGTCTAATCTCTGCCCCCCCCCCCCCCCGCAGGCGCCTGCTGTGGCTAACCCTGGAGAACCCGGACTTCTCGGCCTTCGCTCGCGTCATCGCCGCCGTCTCCGTGCTTGCCGTGCTCACGTCCGTCGCGGCCATGTGCGTCAACAGCATGCCCGAGTTCCAGGCGGCCGCGCGCCGGCGCGGCACCGGCGGCGCCACGGCGGCCGAGGAGCCGGAGGAGGAGAGGGGCGTGCTGGCGCAGGTGGAGCGCGTGTGCATCGCGTGGTTCACCGCCGAGCTGGTGCTGCGGCTGGCGGCGGCGCCGCGGCTCGGCCGCTTTGTGCGCGAGCCCCTGAATGTCATCGACGCCGTCTCCGTGTTGCCCTACTACGCCACCGAGGCGGTGCGCGCACTGCTCTCGAGCGGCGTGCGCGTGCGCGACGTGGGGCGAGTCACGCAGTCGCTCAGGTGAGCCGCTGGGGCGGGGGGAGGGATGGAGAGCGAGCAGCTCGCTCGGGGGGGATGTGACGGGCAGGTGAGTTGTTGGCCGACGCGGGGGAGGGAGGGAGGGAGTGAGGAGCAGGTGAGCTGAAGTCGCTGCCCAATGTCGACCCTTCCCGTTGTCCACCTGTACCCACACACACGCACCAACGCACTCTCACCTACTCTCAGCCACTCACCCCCACCCACACACCTTCTTACCCACCCACTCACCCACCCACACTCTTACCCCAAAGCACCCACCCACTCTCACCCACCCAACCACTCTTACCCCCACGCACCCACCCACTCTCACGCACCCACTCACTCTCACCCACTCACCCCCACTCACCCACCCACCCACACCCCCACTCACCCACCCACCCACTCTCACCCACTCTCACCCACCCACACCCACCCACAGGCTGTTGCGCGTCTTCCGCATCCTCAAGCTGGCGCGCCACTCGGCGGGCCTGCGCTCGCTGGGCGAGACACTGGCGCACAGCCACAGCGACATCGGCGTGCTGCTCCTCTTCCTCGTCACGGGCATCCTCATCTTCGCCTCGCTCGCCTACTACCTGGAGCGCGACGACGGCGAGAACATGGGCACCATCCCCCTCTGCTACTGGTGGGCGACCATCAGCATGACCACAGTGGGCTACGGCGACGCGGTGCCCACGACGCCCGCCGGCAAGGCGGTGAGCGTCTGCTGTGTCCTCTGCGGCATCCTCATCATGTCCATGCCCGTCACCATCATCTTCAACAAGTTCATCAAGTACTACCGCCGACAGAAGGCACGCGAGGTCACCCTGCGCCGGCGGCTGGCCCGGGACGCTCTGCCGAGGGAACTCTTTGAGTCGCACCGCGACGGCGATGACGACGATGACCTTGACCGCGACCTCGGCGACGGCAGGACGGGGAAGGCCCGCAGGGTGGTCGTGGGGCTGGTCTCCGCGTCTGCGCTCGGGGTGGGCCTCGGAGTCGGTGCCGACCCGGGCCTCAGCGTGGGGCCACGCGGATCCTTCGCCTCGGGCTCGCGGGGCCGCGGGGGGCGCAGGCGGCCCTGCCGCGCGTGGACAGCGCTGGCCGAGCGCCTCCTGCCGTCGTCGTCCGGCACCGGCGGCGGGGGGAGGCGGCGGAGCGGCGGGACGCCCGGGGGGATGCCTGCGTCCCCGGCTCACGGCCGCGGGGACCTCGAGCTGAGGCCGTTGGGGGCCGCCGTGGGCCTCGCGCAGGCGCGGGACATCGGGCCGGGCCGGAAGGTCTACCAGCCGGTGGAGTGAGAGGGCCGTGGGCCGCAGGTCGCGAATGAACCCAACGTCTGTGGGAGGCTGCTGCCCTCCCTCCCTACTGCCACCACCGCCACCACCACCACCGCCACCACTACCGCCACCACCACCTACACCGCAAACCACCACCACCACCACCACCACCACCACCACCACCACCCACAACCACCCACCACCACCGCCAACCACCACCACCCACAACCACCCACCACCACCCTGCCGAATTACAGCTACAGCACTCACCTGGCTCAGACACCCCCTTAAGCTCCGGAATGCCAACAAACCTTCAAGCCAAGCTGCCGCCGCTGCCACTATCGCTCGTCGGCGGTGGAGCCTCCACCCCAACCTCGACTACCATAGCCTCAGTAGCCTCGCCGACTTGGTGTCAGAGTCAACCCGTGGAAAATGACGACGATGATGATGATGGCAGTGGTGTTTGATGCAAGGGTTGTGTTTTGACATGCATCATTCACCATGCCGGCTCCATGGACAGGAGGGGCCCGAGGGGGGCCACGATGAGGAGTTTTGACGTCGTCGTTTACGCCGTTGCCGTTTAACCGTGGCAGGGAAACCACCCGCAGGTCTCTCCCATCCGTAGGCGCAGATGCACCGACCGATGCGCTGCCACTCCTCCGCCGAATTGCGCCGGTGGTACAATAAGAAGAGGACTGTGATGGAATCGTTGATCTTGCTGATTATGAGGCACTCAAACGAACGTGCACATGTCAAATCATTACTCCCGATCCATGGGATTAGCCTCGATTTCCCGGTCCACGACACCGTATATGGGCAAAGACTTACACCCCTTTTGGTTAATGCCATGCCCATCTTCAATATTTCCATATATTGGAGGGGGGGTGGGGGGGAAATTCTTTGATCAGTGATTCCGTCCCGGGTGTACGATTTTATCGATGAAGTACAAACAGAACGCGATGGATGTCGCCGACCTTCGCTCAGCTTCTTCGGTGTGCTGCGGGGAACACGGCAGGGCCGAAGCAGAGCGTGACCGGTCGTCGTCGTTGTCATGCTCGTCAGCCATTTTCAACCTCTGACACTCACCCCTGCACCACCGATTAGCACGTTCGGCTACGTGCCGTGCGACAGAAGTTCAACATGCACACATATGTATGTCAGTGCAGATATTGGCAGGTCGCAAAAAATGTAGGGGGTCCACGCAGCACGCAAGACTAACCGATGGGATTACTCGATCCAGGGATCGCTTTGGCAATTAAATCAACGCGGTGATTAAGCCCTCGATTACCCTTCAAATCGGGGACTCGAGACCGTAACATGGATGGGGCAAAAACGCGCCCATCCAAGGGTGTGATGCCAAGCACTATTCCCTTCCATTTATCTCGCTGACCGCAGATTCCATCTGATTCTGTCGCGTTACAGGCTTGGGTGAGAGTAACCAAAACGCTCGACATTCTCTCTGCGGCCAGTTGCTGCCCCCCCCCCCCGCACGTGGCGAAAAAGATGAACGGGTGCCACCAGTCGAGCGTCGATCCTCTCAACGATTTGTGGTGACGCATTTCACCACCACCAATGCAGATGCATACGCACAACTGCAATTGGGTGGGGGGGCAGGGGGGTAGTCGCCCTCCAACAACGGAGGGCAGAGGAGCGATGCTCACAAAAACGAGCAGAGCCCCGGGTGGCTAAAATGCAGCATGTTGCCACAGTAGGGGGTACAGCTGGTGGTGCATCTACTGGTCATATCAGTCTGCCAACCCGCGACCTCTTGTCAGCGAGCCTTCGACACTTCACGTGGCCTCAAAGTGCACCTGGCCTGGCATAGGCGCCGTGGTGACGTCACTGTCACTTAGTGGCAAATGGTGAGTAATGGTACAGGTACTACTTTACTTACGAATATTCGACCTTTCAGAGATACGAACAAACCTGTCCGTATGTCCAGTTGCCCATTCAAACCGAGAGTCGTAAGTTCAACCGCCACGCAATAGATGGCGGCGGTGGCATCTACATCTACAGAATCTGAAGAACCAGTGGCATCTACATCTACATAATCTGAAGAACCAGTGGCATCTACATCTGCAGAATCTGAAGAACCAGTAGCATCTACAGGAGATGAGACAACTTTTAAAGCCATACAACGTGTTCGGAATCGACAGGAGTAAAGTTAGGCTTATGAACAGGCCTCTGGAATCTAACTCAATTGTAATTAGAGGAGTCCCTGTATTGGAGGGTGGGGCAGGTGGGAGTAGGTGAAGCTAGGGGCGGGGCTATCCTGTGAATAAGGGCATGGCTAGATCACGCTGTAGCCATGCGCAGAGGAGTTGCCCAACTGCTCGCTCAGAAATGTACAAAGCAGTTGCAGACGACGACGATCCGAAGCGAAGGAGGCGTCGAGCGAAAACAATTTCCCCGCCAACGATCAAGTTTGGCAAATGTACGATGTTACTACTGTGTACACCATGCGGTGAGATGGCGGATACTGGCGGTACGCCGCCATTTTACTGTATCATTCTGCATTACTGTATCACTGTAACCGCTCAGCCACGCAGCTCAAGAAAGTAGGTCATCATTGACCGCTCAGAAATTGCGCTATACTGGCGCGGGTTCCAAGTTAAAATGGTGCGCGTCCCGTGTTATAACAGCGCGTGCCCCGTGTTATAACGGTGCGTGTCCCGTGTTATAATGGCGCGTAAATATGAGCACGCAACTCATCTGGCGTCCTCGTCACGCAACCCTGCAGGTTACCTCGACACTGCCGTGACACCTCCCCTCGTTTCGAACATTGGTGGTAGGGAGAGACAAAGGCGGCTGGGGTGTGGTGCTGGCCACCCCCACCCAACCTCGCCCCGTGTTTTCCGCGTGGCAGGCCTTCGCAGCCCACAGGTGCTGCTTGCGAACAGCACTTGCGCATCGGCAGTGTGTGCGTGTTCAAAAGGCTACCCTGGGGATCTTTTTCTGTAGTGTGCGCGTGCGTGCTTCTGCGTATACAAGCGGGCCCGCTGTTGGTGCGGGGGGGGGTGCATTAGTGGGGGCTGGTGGGGGGGCTCTGATTGCCTCGTGCATAATGCACGGAGACTCCCACGGGCGTAGCAGACGGCCGCACCACTTTAACGCTGCCAAAATCCGTGCACTCCGGCTACATTCATAATACATGGGCGCCACGGTGGCTAGGAGATGTCAACTCCCTCGCCTGGTATTCAGGAGGCCGAGGGTTCGATCCCGACCCTGACAATGCCTGCTGTATATTTTGAGTTTGTGGTGTCTCTCTCTCTCTCTCATCATCACGTTGGCTGGGAGATGTTAACTCCCTCGCCTGGTATGCAGGAGGACGTGGGTTCGATCTCGACCCTGACGATGCCTGCTGTATATTTTGAGTTTGTGGTGTCTCTCTCTCCGTGGTCACGTGGATTTGTCTCCAGGTCCTCCGGTTTTTCCCCTCCGCATTTAGAATCAACGTCACGTGTGTTTAGGGAGTATTTGGCTACTGCTATAAATATCCACATGATGATAAGCCTGATAAGCATCGTTGAGCTATCATTTGTGATACCCAGGGTCGCTTCTAAAAAAAATTGAGCTACACAGCTCAGTGGGGCTTTACCTGGTACAATAAAAAGTTGAGTTTAGTTCGTAGTTTGACAAATCTGAATAGATGTTAAAACACGACGTAAATACATTTTAGGAAGGAGTTTAATACGTCAGCTTTCGCGACCAATAGCCATAATATAGGGTAATGGATACCCATTGTCATTTATAGATTAATTAATCCCCCCCCCCTCTTCGCACAAGTGCTCACAAATGACGTTACCACATCTACCCTCCTATTTAAGGAGCGAAACAGGAGGATTTCTCTACAAATATCGCTGTTGCCTGATGAAACTGGTTGTAATTACTGGCGAAACGTCGTACTCCGATTGTAAATGTTGTGGATTTGCTCTCCAACTAGTAACGAATTGGTATATTCTGTTTATGTGACAAACCTTACTAATTGGTGATAGCGGGTTGAATGACACATTTATATTTACGCGATCACACCCAATATATATTATAAATATCATCCATAATATCAGTTTAACATGTAGGCTTTCGCGAACAATATCATCCAGAAGAGGTGTTTTGGGTTAGATCGCGTGATTATAAATGTGTCGTTAAACCCGCCACCAATCAATTTTTCATGAACTGCACACAGTAATTGTGGTGAACATGCAAACAAACATGCTCTAATAATGAATGGCATTGTCTTTGAAAGTGATTGGCCTACACCAGAGACATCAGCTTTCCTAATGGCTCAGTATCACCACCAGTGTCGGACCAGAGAAAGACGCCATACTTCACCACGCGTGCTACGCGTGCGGGTTGCGCACCTCTGACAACTCGGGCTATAAAAAAAACACCGGTCCTTTCACATAACCGGTAACCGCAGAATTAACCGGTAAGACAAAGCAAAAACCGGCTTTTGCCGGACACACAAATGTCTCGAGAGGTAAACCTGTGACACGTGCAGGCTCGATAGAGATGCGAGGGCAGCTGCCACACAACAGTTATAGAGGCGGTCCACGACTTACGAACACAGCTGGATCCCGGGACGCGTTCGTAAGTAAGAAAACTCATGTATTCATCTACTTACGAACGAGTTATGTTCCAGAGGTCTGTTTGTAAGTCGATTTGTTTGAAAGTCCAACTTTACTCGTGTTTATTGCAAACATGCTGTACAGCGTGTACACTAAACAGGGGAAATGGCTTTACAAGTTGTATAATCTCCTGTAGATGTAGAAGCCACTGGTTATTCATGTTCTGCAGATGTAGATGCCACTGGTGTCTTCATGTTCTGCAGATGTCAATGGTTCTTCATGTTCTGCAGATGTAGATGCTACTGGTTCTTCATGTTCTGCAGATGTATATGCCACTGGTTATTTATTTTCTACAGATGAAGATGCCACTGGTTATTAATGTTCTGCAGATGCCATTAGTTCTTCCTTTTCTGCAGATGTAGATGCCACTGTTTCTTCATGTTCTGCAGATGAAGATGCCACTGGTTATTCACGTTCTGCAGATGCCACTAGTTCTTCATTTTCTGCAGATGTAGATTCCACTGGTTCTTCATGTTCTGCAGATGTAGATGCCACTGGTTTTTCAT